>JAPYZJ010000453.1:0-44205 GCA_030522765.1 Ophioninae sp. B BG-2022a
GGGGGGGGGGGGGGGGGGGGGGGGGGGGGGGGGGGGGGGGGGGGGGGGGGGGGGGGTGCAACGGACGATCGCTCACCTCGTTTCTCGCCTCCCGATTTCGGGCCATGTTGGCCAGCCGCTCGCATCGGTCCGCCCCGATCTTCAAGACGCTGTCGTTGACGTTCAGATACTTTCCGTTTCCGCAGCCTGCGCTCGTCGACGCGATCCCCGCGAGACCGAGAGACAAGAGAGACGAGTCAAGAGACTTGCCCGCCACTCGGGAGGGCAAGGGGATGACGCGTCGATAGCGCGCTCGTTCGCGGCTCATCGAGAACGCGGGGTAGGGGGGGGGGTGTTTTACCGACCGATGTCGCAGACGAGCGCACCCGGCTCGAGCTCCTCGAGAAACTTGTAGACGCGCGGCCAGTGCCTGCCGCTCCGGGGTGTCTTTTCCGCGCATTGCTCGTACACCTCGTGAACGTAGGCCTGCTCCAAGGCGACGGACCTGGCCGCTCGTTCACTCTCGCTCTCGGACATGACCCCGCTCGGCCGCACGCGTTCCCGCTGTCGATTCCGCCTCTGTTCTTCCGACAGACGCCAGTCTCATCACCGAGCCGAACGAACCCCGCGCCACCGTCGCCTCCGCTTCGACGACGGCGACGACCTCGACCGCGACGAGAACGACGAGCCGACGAAGAGGACCAACCGCGGTGACGGTGGTGCCCCGGCGGTGCTGTTGCTGATGTTGGCTCGTGCTCCCGAGGCGAGCCGTGCGGCTTTCGATCGCGAGGGCGCCCCCGCGCGCCTCGTGCCTCGCGCTCTCGGACGAAGCAGCAACGAGGCCCGCTGCGGTCGCGACTCTTGTACTTTATACGGTCATGAGCGCGAACGCGCGCCCGTCTATTCTCGTTACACCCTTGTACGCGCGATATCCGATTGAGCACGCGCGCGCCTTCTTTTCACCGCAAGGCTGCCGCTGCCGCGGCCACCGCCACCACCACCACCATCACCGTCGTCACCACCGCCTCCACCGTCTATCGAAATAATCGCGTCGCTCGTGTTCCAGTTAGGAGCGCCGTCGTCGTCGTCGTCGTCGTCGCCGCGGCCACCGCGACCGCCGCCGCCGCCGCCGCTCGATATCACGCGTCAAACTCGCGTTGCGGTTATCGGCGACATCGTACACGCGTTGCGTATTCCGAGGAATAATGGAGGAAGCGCGCGCGCGTACTCGCTGCGTCGAGTGACGAGGGTGCGAACGAGTGAGACGACGAGGAGTAGGAGGAGAAGGAGGAGGCGGCGGCGGCGCTGAGGACCGGGCGCTGCCGCGTCACGCCGGAAAATAGCCATGAATGAAAGTCGAGCGGCGCGGCGTATCGATCCCTCGGCCCGTTTCCGCCCTCAGGCCGCCGCCGCCGCCACCACCGCCACACTCGCGTACGTTTGTACGTACGCGCGACGCGAGCGATACACGTATACCGATACGCGTAGCGGATGCAACGCGCGCGCGCGCGCGTCCCACCCCCGCCGCTGTATCCGCAGTGCCACGCGATTACGCGCCGAGAGCGGGAGAAACCCCCTCGGTCGCTCGACGTCCGCGTCGTCGTCGTCGCCGTCGTCGCCGTCGAGCGGTGGCGATCAATGGGACGTGACACGCGACTCCACCGTGCCTCTCGTACCGTCGAGCAAAGGACGCGCGCGCGCGCTACGCGTCGCGGACCGAACGAATCCGGGGCTGGCCCTCGTCGCCCTCGTCATCCTCGCGAACGCGCACCTCCAAGACTCACCGGTCATCGCGCGAGCGTAGCTCGGACGCGTCGAGCCCTCGTTACCCTCGCGTCAACGCCGATCCGTCCTCCGATTCGGGCGATACTCGCGCACTCTTCCTCGGTTCTTCCTCTTCTCGCTGGCGCGGTTGACTCTTCGCGAGAAACGAGGATCGCTGCGCCCTCTGCGGATACCCGTGCGCGAGAGCACGCGCGCGCACCTACCACCCCCGTCGATCCTCGCTTCGCCCCGAATCCTCTTCGTACCGCCCTCGCGCCGCTGCTGCACCCTTCGCGATCGATCCCCGGAGACGAGCCGCTCCGTGACCGCTATCCCCCCGAAGCGCGCCTACCCCGCGTCTTTCGCGTTTCTCGGACGCACCGGGGAACGCGCGCACGGGCCAATGTCCGATACGAGTTACGTCGCGCTCCTTCCCTCCTCTCTGTGCTTTTCTTTTTTCTCAATCCGGGCCGCGCGTCCGCGATTGAGGATACGCGACGCCGCCGCCGCCTCGAGAAACCCCGAGTTTACCCAGTGATGATGTCGAGCGACGAACCGATCAACCGAGCCAACGCGATCCTCGCTCAATTCTTATCTCCTTTTTTGTTCATTCTCGCGCTATCGCTGTTTCTCGGCGCGCCGCTGCAACGAGAATTATCGATCCGTATACACTGAAAATGATGGAGCAGAAAGTTGGTAAACACAGACAAGAGGCGGCTCCGTCGATCGAGCGTGCGATCCTCGTTTCAAGGAAAAAATCGCGAGGAGGGAGCGTCCGGGGAGCGATCGCCCGGCGAGAGGTGTCGTTCGGGCGTGCGGCCGGGAGGGAGCGAACGATCGTTGCGGGCGGGCGGGCGCGCGCGCGAGGCCATCCAACCGTCAGTTTCGCGGGACAGAGGCCGAGACATAAAGAGGGAGAGGGAGAGAGAGAGAGAGAGAGAGAGAGAGAGAGAGAGAGAGAGAGAGAGAGCGAATAGGTCCGACTCGAGAGTGCCGATGCATCGCGCGATATTACTCTCGCCCGTCGACACTGCTCGGGGGGAACGGAGAGAGAGAACGCGCGCCCGAACGCCCGCCCGCGCACCGCCTGACGGGCCCGCGGTGGTTGGGACGCGACGGAGATGGCGGCGGTGGGAGCGCTACAGCAGTGGCGATACGCTTCGTCTGGTATAAAAATGAAATGGGGCATTGGGTGAAAGTACTCGAGGCTCGATTCTCGCCAAGGATCGCGCGGCCCGAACAAACAACGCGAGAGATCGCGAGCGTTCCTGCTCCCTGGTAAAAGTGCAACGCAATGTCGATCGAAACGTCGTGAGTAGTGGAAGCAACGTGCGCCTGAGCGCGCCTCTGTCCAGCGAGACACCAAACAAAAAACGGAAAAGCGGCGTCCGGAGAGCAGTGTAAGACCAGGGCTGCTGCTGGCTACCCCCGCCGTCGCTGTCGCCGCGGCTGTTGGACGCTCTCGCGCCTCACCGAATCTTCCTCCTCGGCCGTAAACTCCCCTCGCGAAACGAAACTATGACCCGACTACGAACGAACGTAGCGACCCTCGTCCTCCTCTGCGTGGGAGCGACCTTTCTGCTCTCCGACTTGCCGGAGGCTCGAGGATTGGAGAACGGACTGGCCAGGAAACCCCCCATGGGTTGGCTCTCCTGGGAACGATTCAGGTGCAACACCGACTGCAAGAACGACCCGGAAAACTGCATCAGGTGAGCGAAACGCCCCATCGCGAATCTCCAATATACGTTGTGCTCGCCCTCACGTTACCCATCCTCCACGCAGCGATCGGCTCTTCAGAACCATGGCCGATATAGTAGCGGCGGAAGGATACGCCGACGTTGGATACGAGTACGTCAATATTGACGATTGCTGGTTGGAAAAGGAGAGGGATGCCGAGGGGCGCCTGGTCGCCGACCGGAGACGCTTCCCCTACGGAATCAAGAGTCTCTCTGATTACGTGAGGAAAATTTTGCTCCTCCACAAGTGCTCGCGTCCCTTTCGCCATTACCCGGACTCGCGCCTCTTTCTAGATTCATTCCAAGGGCCTCAAAATTGGCATATACGAAGATTTTGGCAACTACACCTGCGCCGGTTATCCTGGCGTTCTCGGCTATCTGGAAGAGGACGCCGCTCTCTTCGGCGCGTGGGAGGTCGATTACGTCAAACTGGACGGCTGTTATGCGCATCCCTCCGAAATGGACAGAGGTGAGCCGGCGCGCTTCTTTCTATCCTTGTAACTCGCTCCCTGATTATCTTCCTCCAACGCTTCTCTCTCGCGTCAAGGCTACCCGGAGTTTGGTTTTCATCTGAATCGAACCGGACGGCCCATGGTTTATTCGTGCAGTTGGCCCGTTTATCAAATTTATGCGGGAATGCAGGTGAGTGGGAAAACTCTGTTCTCGGGCTTTCGTTACGACGACGATGCCTCGGCGTTCCTCCCTCCACTCTCTCCGTCACGTGTGTCTCCTTTCAGCCAAACTTCACCTCCATAGTCGAGCACTGCAACGTCTGGCGAAACTTTGACGACATCCAGGATTCTTGGTCGAGCCTCGAGAGCATTATCGATTATTTCGGCAACAATCAGGACTCGATTGTACCGAACGCGGGTCCCGGTCATTGGAACGATCCCGACATGTTGATCGTCGGTAATTTTGGCCTCAGTTACGAACAGAGCAAGACCCAAATGGCTCTGTGGGCCATTCTCGCTGCGCCTCTCCTCATGTCTGTCGATTTGCGCACCATAAGACCCGAGTACAAGGCCATACTCCAGAACAGGAAGATTATCGCGGTCGACCAAGATCCCCTGGGAATACAGGGCCGCCGTATATACAAAGTTATTTCCCGACTATATTTTCAAGTGCCCGTTTCACTCTTCTCCGCGATGCACCAGCTTTATTCTTGCTCTCGCTCTCTCTCTCTCCCCCTCTTCCACAGCACAAGGGAATCGAGATTTGGGCGCGACCGGTCACACCGATCTACGAGGACGCCGCTGCTCCCGTCTACTACTCGTACGCAATCGCCTTTCTCAACAGGCGCACCGACGGTACACCCTCGGACGTCTCGGTCACGCTCAAGGAGCTCGGACTCGGCTTCCCCGACGGTTACAAAGTCGAGGTACAAGTCGCGAAACTGACTCGCCCGTCGTGACCCACCTCCTCGTAACGCTTTGACTCTTTCCCCGATCAAGGATCTGTACGAGGACGTCGATTACGGGATTCTTACACCGCAGACCAAGATCAAAGTCAAAGTCAATCCGTCCGGTGTCGTGATTCTTCGATGCGAGCTTCGGCTCGACAGACCCTCGCTCTTCGAGCGGGAGCAGTCTCGGCGATACACGCGGTACCATCCCACGGCACCCGACGCTGTCCTCGAGCATCAACTCCTTTTCAACGATCGACAAAACTCATTCGAGTGACGAGGCAACGACGACGACGACGACGACGACGACGAAGAGGGGGACGAGTCCCTCCTCCCTTTCCCCGCCAAGAAGAAAATCGGGGTCGCATCGTGCCAAGAACGCCGAAAAACTCCGCGTTCCCATACTTTTTTTTATTTTTTTTGTAATTCCAAGTGTACCTTTTCTACCGACTCATCGTTACCGTACATCTTTAAAGAGAGCTCTAATAATAACAATAGTCGTATCAACGACGAACCGAACCGCAGAGTCTATATTTTCTTCACCCATTATCTCCCAAGTTTGGTCGGGTTTGCGACAGTTTCGAATTGGCGCGTCCAACGTCGGGAACGACGAACGTTGAATAGCGGCGGGCGATCGATCGGCGGCGCGTCGCACCACCGGGACGCGATTGCGGCGCCATCCCTTATTTTTTCGGTATCGTCGCGGGCTCGGCGACGCGGCGAGAGGTGACAACGCCGGTGAGTGTGTACACCGGCGGCGGCGACAACGACGTCAACAACAACAACAACAACAACGCCGACGACGACGAGAAAGGAGAGAATGAGGACGACTCTGATGGTAGCGGAGAAGCCCTCGCTGGCGGCTTCCCTCGCAAACATATTGAGCAATGGGCAGTGTACAACGAGAAAAGGTACGTTAGGTTATGAGGTATCGGTAGACGCGGACGAGACTGAACGATGAGAGAAAAAAAAACGTGGAAAATCAGGTTTCAACGGGTCGTGCTCGGTTCACGAGTGGGTCGGCCACTTTCGATCGGAGCCGGTAAATTTTAAGATGACATCGGTATGCGGACACGTGATGAGTCTCGATTTCGTCGGCAAGTACAACAACTGGGACAAGGTCGATCCGGTAGGTAGAGGAGCGCAAGAACCGACGGCGGCGCAACGGCGGCTCTGATGCAACGTTTCCGGTACAGGCGGAGCTCTTTTCTTGCCCAACGGAGAAGAAGGAGGCTACGCCCAAGCTGAAGATACCCGCGTTTCTAGCCAAGGAGGGAGCTCGCTGCGACTATCTCGTTCTCTGGCTGGACTGCGACAAGGAGGGTGAAAATATATGTTTCGAGGTGATACGCGCACTCGAGCAAGGCACCTCCCGACACATCGATCCAAAGGTACGGCGCACAAGCGCTCGCCCTAGCGAGACTCTCCGAGACTGAACTCGCATTGTTGCAGAACATTTGGAGAGCAAAGTTCTCGTCGATAACGGATAAGGACGTCAAGGCGGCAATGGCCGATCTCGGGAGACCCAACGAGAACGAGGCGGCGAGCGTGGATGCCCGACAGGAGCTGGACCTGCGAGTCGGTTGCGCATTTACGCGCTTTCAAACAAAGTTCTTCCAGGGCAAGTACGGAGACTTGGACGCGTCGCTCGTGTCTTACGGTCCCTGCCAGACGCCGACGTTGGGTTTCTGCGTTCGGCGACACGACGAGATTCAGACGTTCAAGCCTGATCCGTACTGGGTGCTGCAGGTGACGATCGAAAGCTCCGACGGTCAGGAGCTGGTCACCGATTGGACGCGGCGTCGATCCTTCGACAAGGAGGTCGCCAATGTATTTCTGAGTCGCGTCAAGGAATTCGAGGAAGCGAGGTACGCGAGCCGCTCCCGTGAAACCGTCCGACGGCAACCGAATAATCGAGAATCGCGGGTCTCGCGCTTTTCGCAGAGTCTCGAGCGTCCTGAGTACCGAAAAAACTAAGCCCAGACCGATAGCCCTCAACACGATAGAACTGATGAGGGTCGCTAGTTCGGGACTCGGAATGGGACCGCATCACGCGATGCAGGTGGCCGAGCGTCTCTACACCCAGGGCTACATAAGCTACCCTCGAACGGAAACGACCTCCTACCCGCAAAACTTTGATCTTCAGTTTGTATCTTTGGCCATTCGAGAGAGAGAGAGAGACGGAGCGGAGGCGATAAGGGATAAAAAAGGGAGAAATTCGCGTCGACAGGTCCGTTCTGCGACAGCAACAAAACAGTCGGGATTGGGGCGATGAGGTACGGAAAATTCTAAGCGGCGGTCCCAACAAACCTCGAAGCGGCCACGACGCGGGTGATCATCCGCCGATAACGCCGATGAGGCCGGCCTCGCGGGACGAATTGGACGGTGACGCGTGGAGAATCTACGACTACGTGACGAGACACTTTATCGCGACGGCAAGTCGTCTCCTCGTTCTCGAGTCGTGAGGCGTCGTTTGCCCGTTTCCCCCCCACCTGTGAGAACGCGCGACACGACTAACTCGCTCCTCTCGTTTCAACAGCTCGCAAAGGACTGCAAGTATCAGAGTACGACGGTAAAGTTTGAAATTGGAACGGAGACGTTCACGATAACCGGGAACGCGCTGACGGATGCCGGTTACACGAGTCTGCTGACGTGGCAAGCCCTCGGAGCCAACGATTCCCTGCCGAGGTTCAATACGGGTGACAGAGTACCCGTACGCGAGGTCGGTCGAACGCTCGCCAAATGGAGCGGAGTAGGAGGCTAAAGCTCGCGCGCGGGCAGGCCGAGAGGGAACGAAGAAAAGTTGAAAAACGTACCGTTGCAGGCCAAGTTGCTCGAGTGCATGACTCAACCGCCCGACTATCTCACGGAATCGGAACTGATTACGCTGATGGAGAAACACGGGATCGGGACCGACGCCTCGATACCCGTTCACATAAATAACATAGGAACCCGCAACTACGTGAGCGTAGTTTCCGGTAGAAAGTTGATGCCGACTTCCCTCGGAATAGTTCTCGTTCACGGATATCAAAAGGTAGGTGGATTTTATCCGGTATCGCTGATTATTAGCGGAGTGGGGGTCCGAATCTGGACGGACGACCGGGCTGATTCATTGGTCGCAGATAGATCCGGAGTTGGTCCTGCCGACGATGCGATCCGCCCTCGAGGAGCAGCTGAATCTGATAGCTCTCGGCCGAGCGGACTTTGACGCGGTGCTTCGTCACGCGATCGAAATATTCAAGCAAAAGTTTCACTACTTTGTTCAAAACATCGAGGCGATGGATCAACTCTTCGAAGTGTCGTTTTCGCCGCTCTCCGCCTCCGGAAAGGCTCATTCGAGGTAACAATCCCTCCGATCGTCTACACTCGTTTCTCTCGCTCGGTAAATGTCGCAAAGTATCGTAAAACGGCGAACGGGACGTTGCCCTCGCAGGTGCGGCAAGTGCAGGCGTTACATGAAGTACATACAGCCGAAACCGTCGAGGCTCCACTGCACTCACTGCAACGAGACGTACAATTTGCCGCAAAACGGGAATATAAGAATCTACAAGGAACTAAAGTGCCCGTTAGACGAGTTCGAGTTGCTCTCGTGGTCGAGCGGAACTCGGGGCAAGAGCTACGTCTTTTGCCCGTACTGCTTCAATAATCCACCCTTCAGGTTGGTAATGGAGTCGCGCCTGGCTCGCGCGAGCGCGCGCTACGACGATCGTTCCACGTTTATCTCGATTCTTTCGTTTCCCAGGGACATGAAGAAGGGAAACACCGGCTGCAACTCGTGCACCCATCCGAGTTGTCCACACGGCTTGAATTCCAACGGGTTGTGCAACTGTCCCGAGTGCGAGACTGGAATTTTGGTTCTGGATCTCTCCTCCGGACCAAAGTGGAAATTGGTGTGCAACCGATGCGACGTTATAATACATCTCTTCGAGAACGCTCACAAATTGAGCGTTGAGCGGGACATTTGCGAGTGCGGGGCTCAGCTCGTCGCCGTCGAGTACAAAGCGGTGAGTGATACGGAAAGAGGGGAGAGGAGGGCGGCTGAGAGGGAGGACGCAGGCAAATACGCCGACGAGTCGGTTTTCTTCCAGGACAAGAGCAAGCTGCCAAACGAGTCGACCGAGATGATCGGGTGCTTGTTTTGTACACCGGTTTTCGTACGGCTCGTGGAGAAGCATCGTGCCGTTGCCTCGAAACCGGTGACCGCGACCCGGGGCGGAAGGCCCCACGCGAAAGCTCGCGGCAAACCTCGACCTCCCAAGGACAGGATGGCCCAACTGGACTCTTACTTTGTGTAGATGTTTTTTACTACCCGCCCCCAGCCCCAAGCGCACCCTTCTTGCGAAAAACAATAAAAGAGTCGCACTCTCGTATCGTAGACGCGTGTGCTGGCGCTTGCGCCTCCTTTTCTCGTTCGTCCGACGCACCTCCGCACGCGGCGCGCGCGCGCCTCCCCGTTCGCCGATTTAATAATACCTTGGCTCCTGTGCCGCGCACCCCTCCGCCCGTGCGTCGTCGTTGTCGTCCCGGTCGTCGGCGTCGCATCGGTCGTCGTTCCATCGCGCGCGAGGACCGAGGGAAATCGATGACGTCACGCGCGACCAGAGAGAGAGAAAGTTGTCGCCCGCTCGGCGGCGGCAGTTGCGGCGGCGGCGGGGACGCCCACCGCGCTCGAGGCTCGTCAAACGACGGGAGGCCAGTAGCTCGGCGTACGCGGCACCGTCAAGGTGCGCTCGTTCTCTCGTCCTTGTTGACGGCGATAGTCCCGTTCACCGCTCGGACCGAGCGTCTCTCTTTTTTTGTTCTTTTTTTTTGTTGTTTTGCTGTCGTTGCCCGTTCCCCGTTCCTGCGTTTCTTTCGTCGTGACGAAGAGAGCGAGAGGGGCAGGGGTGTGCGGGGGGATGCGTCGCAGGAGCGTCGCGTCGTCTCGCTGACGTCTGGTGGGCGGAGGCGAGAGTGGCGGGATCAGGCTGCTCCGCGTCGCGAGGGCAACGATCGAATCCGGGCGACGCGCGATATCATGAGGAGCAAAAGAAAGAGAAGAGCGACGGATGTGAAAAAAAGGAAAAAGAAATTGGCCGATGAGAATGGTCGCGGGCCGATGGAACGAGGCGTGCCCGAGGAGTCGAGTTGCTCCCGCTGCTGACGATTGCGGCTAGGATCCTATCGCTCGCGCGAGTACGACGACAATCCCGCGGTAACGAGGGGGCGCGAGCCCCCCCCTTTTTCCTCCCAATATTCGAAACAATTGGATGCGGGCGGAGAAAAGATAAAAACACAGAGGGTATCGAACGCGAAGAGGAACGCGCGTACGTTTGAGGCTGAGGGGGAATGTCATCGTCGTCATCGCCGTCGTCGCGGTCGTCGTTGATGACGATGATGATGACGATGCCGGTGGTGCTACTGCTGCTGCCGCCACCGCCGCTGATGGTGCCGTTCGCCGGGACGGTATCACTCGCGAAGGGCGGCGCGGAGGCGCCCGGAACCGAACGAGGCAGACCCGGAGCGTTCCGGCGCGCTATGGACAACGGATGTAATCTGAGCGCGCCAGGAGGGACGGATTCGCCGATCGTGCTCGCGTGTAGGGCCGCCGGGTTTCGTACCGTTCGTCAGTCCCTCGAATCTCCGTCGCTTCTACCGTACATCTCGAATCTGACCAAACTGTGAGTGTTGTCGCGAGGGACCGTACGTGCCCCGAGTCCTAAGCGAGCGCGTTCAATTATTTTCTCTCGAAACTCGCGCCTTCTCTCGGTCCCGCTCTCTCCCTCTCTCTCTTTCTCCCGCGGTGTCCCCGGCGGCTCTTGCGCTCGCGCGTCGCGCCACCGATTTTTCAAATTCGAACGGGACGTCACGTTCGAGGAATACGTGGAATCGCGTACGGTCGCGTTGCGAGCGACGCGGCCCCGAGGAATAAATAACCTCGTCGTTGCACCCGCGGGCTCTCTCTATATTGGTACGCGCGCCGGTGCATCACCGCGCTCCACATCGGTGGGGCACCGCGCGATCTCGCGAGAGGGAGCGAGACGGACCGAGAGGCAGACTCTCGATTCGCAAGAGTCGAGATAACGAAAACGAGTAAAAGAGAAAATGAGAAAACGAGAAAAGGAGAGAAAAAAAAGAGAGAAAAGCGAGAAATCGCGGTTACTTATTTTCGACGAACGCGTTGCAGAGACTTGACGAGCAACAACGCGACGGAGATCCCGGCGGGGGCGTTTCGGCGCCTCGTAAATCTCGAAATACTGTGAGTCGGAGCGAGCGATGTCGATAGGTAAATGTATTTGCGCGCTTCTTCGAATCGATAACTTACGAAGCCTCGTGTTGTTTGGGTTTGCTCGGGTACTCGACGCTCGCGACGGATACCTTCCGCGACCGCAGTTTGCTACGAAAAAATCATCTCAACCGAATAGAGGAGGGGGCTTTCGAGGATTTGTCAAAGTTGCGAGTCCTGTGAGTAGCGTTGCTCGTACGCGTTCCTCGTACGCGTCGAGACGTTCCGCCTCGGCGAGCGCTCTTGCGTAAGGAACGCGTACGCCTCAATCCACGTGTCTGTCTTTTCAAGGGAACTGGACGACAACGATCTGTCGGATGTACCTTCGGCAGCCCTCGCGAGCTTGGTTAACCTGGAGGAGCTGTGAGTAGACGATGCGTGCGCGCGCGCGTAAACACGGCGATTGACAACGCGGTATTTGTTTGATGGGCTCAGATCGATATCGAACAACGAGATAACTCGGCTCGAGGATGGGGCGTTCGCGGCTTGTCCGAGGCTCGTGTCGCTCGATCTTCGGGGAAATCCTATACGAGAGATCGCCGAGGGAACGTTCGAGCACGCTCGAAAGCTTCGGAAACTGTGAGTCCCGAAACGGCGGCGGCCGAGCTAGACGCGATAATCCCCGGCCATCCGTTTTGCCCACAGAATACTCTCGGATCTCAGAGGACTCGTCGAGTTTCCGAATTTGAACGGTACCGAGTCGCTCCAGGTACTGAGGATCGATCGGGCCTCGCTGGGCCACCTCCCGGACGACCTCTGCCTGCGCTGCCCGAGAATCAAGAGTTTGTGCGTATCGACGCGCGACCGAGCACCAACAAACCCAAACAGACTCGTTTCAGACTCGAACCGTCTGATTTCAGAGACCTCAAATCGAATCGTCTGACGAGGGTGCCGAATCTCGTAGGATGCGCGGATCTTCGCGTTCTGTGAGTACGTTGTACAGCGCCCCCTCGACTCCCGTTCCTCTCTCGCGCTGCCCAGTCGTATCAGCTGCGCGTCTCGTTCTCTCGCATCCTTCGCTGCTCTCTCTCTCTCTCTCTTTTCCCCTCTGTCTGTCTCTTTCTCTGTCCGTCCGTCCGTCACGTGTGCGCGCGCGCTCAACACCCGCCCCCGTCTGCCCTCGCACACAGAGATCTGGCGAGCAACCGGATAACCTCGGTCGCGGGACGACCCTTTGCCGATCTCGGCTCGCTCCACGACCTGCTGCTCTCGAACAACCGTCTTGGCGAGATTCCGCGCGACGCTTTTGACGGGCTCTCTCGTCTTCAGATACTGTGAGTCGTCGTCGTCGTTGAGGGGAGGGGGCGAGCTTCAACGCCGCTACCGCCACCACCGCGCGTTCCATTATCCGTAACGCACGCAACACCTCCTCTGTAAACAAAACCACGCGCGTTCGCGTTGTGTTGCAGTGATCTGGAGAGCAACGAAATCGGCCGCATCGATCCGGAGGCCTTTCGGGAATTTCGTCGCCTCGAGGACCTGTGAGTATTCCCCGATCCGTTCTCTCCGCATCGTAGGCGGACCTCCCCGCGGATCGCCGCGACATCCACGAGCCCCTTCTTCTCCTTTCCCAGCAATCTCGGGAACAACGTATTTCCGGAATTACCGGTCGAGGGGCTATCGGGTGTGCTCCATCTCAAGACTTTCAACAATCCGGCACTGCGAGAATTTCCCTCGGCCGAAAGTTTCCCGAGAGTGAGAACGATGCTTCTCTCGTACGCCTATCACTGTTGCTCTTTCGTGACTGACGAGGTCGACGAGTATCCGGAGCGACGGAGAGCCTCCTCGCTCGACGCTCTCGGCGCGGCGGAACCGACGGGGGCTTCCGCCGCTGCCGCCCCGTCCTCCCCGGAAGCGGTTGGTCCTCTTCACGAATCCGTCCTCTTTCCCACCGACGACGAGTTCGACATGAATCTCTGGAATTCGAGCTTCACGGACGTCTGGCCTCGATCCCGTGAGTACACCCTCGCGACCCTCCGCCCCGTTCCCCCGTCTCCTCTTGACGACCGATCGGCGTTTCTGACGCATCCGCCTCTCGTCGAGACGACACTCGCGTGCCTTTTTAGATAATTCGAGCGATAAATCTGGCTCCCGGCGGAACGAAATTTGGGACAAGTTTGACGGAGATTTCACCTGGAATCCTTCTTACACCGACGAGCATCCGGAGAAGATAGATGAACGCGAGCGAGACGAGAGGACGCCTCCGCCGCCTCTGCCGCACCGGACGAACGAAGGAACGACCGGTGGAGACTCGGACGCCTCGCCGCAGTCACCACCGCCGCGACCGGCGAGACCTCCGTTGGCTCGACCCATCCAGTGTCTACCGCAACCGGGTAAGTGACCCCGACACCCGTATCGCTCTCGGAGCACCGAGTCACGCACCCTTCTCGTGACGCAGGTCCTTTCCTGCCCTGTCGGGATCTCTTCGATTGGTGGACCCTCAGGTGTGGAGTCTGGGTAGTTTTTCTACTGGCGATGCTCGGCAACGGCACGGTCGTCTTCGTAATCGTCTTTTCCCGCAGCAAGATGGACGTGCCGCGATTTCTCGTGTGCAACCTGGCCGCGGCGGACTTTTTCATGGGCATCTATCTCGGTAAGCGCGGGTTAGAAGAGAGAAGGCGCGCGCGCGATTAGCCAAGACTGACACGCTACAATGTACGGCCATGTTCCGGCAGGTCTTTTAGCCGTGGTGGACGCCTCGACCCTCGGTGAATTTCGAAAGTACGCGATACCCTGGCAGATGTCGGCCGGATGCCAGCTTGCCGGTTTCCTCGGGGTTCTCAGCTCCGAGCTGAGCGTCTACACCCTCGCGGTTATAACCCTCGAGAGAAACTACGCGATAACTCACGCGATGCATCTGAACAAGAGGCTCTCGCTCAGACACGCCGGATACATAATGAGCGTCGGTTGGATATTCGCGGTCACGATGGCGAGTCTGCCCCTGCTCGGTGCCTCGGATTACCGAAAATTCGCTATATGCTTGCCGTTCGAAACGAGCGGCTCGGCCGCCCTCGGCTACGTCGTCTTTCTCATGCTCGTTAACGGCGTCGCCTTCCTCATACTGATGGGCTGCTATCTCAAGATGTACTGTGCGATAAGGGGCTCACAAGCCTGGAACTCGAACGACTCAAGGATTGCCAAGCGCATGGCTCTTCTCGTATTTACCGATTTTCTCTGCTGGTCCCCGATAGCCTTCTTCTCCCTGACCGCGACATTTGGACTTCGTCTGGTCTCCCTCGAGCAGGCCAAGGTCTTTGCCGTTTTTGTTCTTCCCCTCAACTCGTGCTGCAATCCATTTCTCTACGCCATACTGACCAAACAGTTCAAGAAGGATTGCGTCCTCATATGCAAGGCGATCGAGGAGTCGCGTGTCACCCGCGGCATCGGCAGATGTCGTCACAGCTCCAACTTCAGCAATCGGCAGACTCCGGCCAATACCAACAGCCTCGTCGACAGATCCTCTCGTGACAACAATCCTCCCCTGGGGAGCGCCGGCGGCTGCGGTGTTGCGTGCGACGCGGCCGCTCTCCCTCTCGATCGTTCCGCTCCTGGTCGACCGAGTCGCTTCGAGGGTGCCTGCTGCGGCTGCGAATGCGACGCGAGGCTGACTCGAAGCGTCGCCGCTCCGCCCATCAACCGCTCGACCCGTCGCTCCGCTCGTCGGAGAAGCAACGAGTGCGCCTGCGCAACCGACAATGATGACGACGACGACGACGATGATGACGACGACGATGACGAGGAGGACGAGGAGAACGCCGATGACGACGACGACGAAGAGGATGGCGATCGAGAAGACGAGGAGAATGCTGGCGGCGACCGGGACGAGGACGACGATCACTATCACCCTCACCTCCGTCATCACTATCACCGTCACGACCCGGACGACGAGAAACGACGAGGCAAGAAGCGTCGCGACAATCGGGCGATCGCAAAAACGATCGTCTGGTGGGAGAGTCTCGGTTGCCCTTGCGGCGGCAGAGGCGGAAGCGGCGGCCCCCGCGGGAACGGCGGGCAACCCCGCGGAGAGAGACGCGACCGCGACGATAGATACGCCTATCGAATCGCCGAAATTCAGCAAAAGCAGCGAAAACGCGCCGCCTCCTCCTCGATATCCTCGAGCGACAATTTTTCCTCGTCGCGATCCGACTCGTGGCGGCGACATCACTACGGCGGCGGTGGTGGTATACCCTTGAGATTCGTCGAGCCCGCGACTGCCGCCGGCGGTGCCGCCACTGCCGCCGCCGCCGTCACCGTTGCCGGCAATGCCAAAAGGCGCGCTTCCTCTTGGCTCGTTACGAGAAAACCCTCCCAAGACTCGAATCTGAGTTCCTCGCGAAACGATTCCTCGGGCTCGGCGACTACGGCGAGCACGAGCACGTGGCGGATATCGAGATCGAGCGCGTCTCTCGACGCAGCAACCGCGGCGGCCGTTATTGCCCGTTGCACGACGGTACAACCGAGATCGAAGCCGCGACTCACGCGACAGTTGGCGATCCGGGACGAACCGTCCGAACCACCGAGCGCCGGCGGTGGCCCTTGCTGCTCGCCCTCCCGACTCGCCGCGGTTAGGCTCCTCGCCACAATACCCTCGGCCGCCGAGATGAGCGAACAACGGGACGACGATACCGTTGGCGGCAGCGGCACTCTTCGACAGTGACGAGCGAGTCAAACGATCATCGAGCCATTGCCGAACGGTTGAACGCGCGCTCGACCCATGCCCGTAGTACCTAACGCAATAACGCGAGACTCTTCTTTCTACTTCTTTTTTCGTCTGTTACGAGTCGTGAAGAGTGGTGTCGCCGCGACTGCCATTTGCGAACGCGCGGCGATCCCACCGCCGCCGATGCGTCTTCCTGTATGCTATTTATATTTATTAAGGATAAATATCGCGTCGTTGTACATTCGCGCCCGACGCGGCCCTTTTTCTACAATATTATTGTACGTATGTGAGATTCGTGTTACGATCGCGAGGCTGACGCGTTCTTGTTACCTGCCGCGCGAGCGCTGTACTCGTATTTTCTTTTCTTTTTTTATCGATATACACCTCTTTTGTACGCGTTGGCGAGGATCGGGGGTGCGCGCCGACCCCCCCGAGACCGAGCGCGCGCGGCACCGCGCCGTCGCTCTGCTCTCTTCTTTTTATTTTTTTATTCTTGTACGACTCGCCGAGCCCTCTGCGCTCGTCCGACTAATAAACGTATACACATTTATATTGCAAATTTGATCGCGCGCCTCTCGCCATGTGCCGCGCATGTGCGCTTCTTTTACGCGACTGCGGATAAACGGAGGAACAAAAATTGTCCGACTCGAGGAAGCGACGACGCTACGAAAACCGCCGCTGTCGATGAGAGAGCATACTAATGGTAATGGTCTTGCGCGTCGAGTCACGATCGCGCCTAGACGGAAAATACGCGGATGCGCAAAATTCATTAATAACTCGACGCAACCTTTCTCGTTCCGGATTATTCTCATTCGTGCATCATTATTATTATTATTATTATTTTTGTTGTTATTATCGTGTCTAGTAACTATCGATAAGATCGTAGGTGCGAGGAACGCGGGGAGGACGGTCCTCTCTTCCCGCTGGTGTTCGGCCCCAGTTCGACGACACGGTCCCACGCCGCTCCTGTTCCCGCCGTAACAGCGCGCACGCGACGGATGCGTACTCGGTAACGAGGTTCAGACCGTAAATCGCTACACCCGGTGGAATCTGTGGTGGGTGTACGATTGTACGAGGAGGCGCGAGAAAACCGCGCCCGGCAACTCCGCCCCAGCCACTGTTAGGTCGTTCGCCGCGGTCTCGAGCGTCGTTCGGTCACACCTTTGTCCGGGCCGACGCGTAAACCGGACGTCGGCGAGGAAGAACGGAGAACGAACGTGGAAATGGTCGGACGATGGGAAACCTATTTACAGATGGAGAAATGGTTCGGCGAGTCGAAGAGGAGGAGGAGAAGGCGCGGATCGTGGGTCACGTCGGCTTCGTCTTGGTCTTTCGAAAACCTGGAAAATGGAGCTTCCTTCGTCGTCGTTTGATCTCGTCGTTGTCAGCGGTTGAATTCGAGTCGGTCGAGAGCGTCTCGTCGTCCATCGTCGATGGGTGAACGCTCCGAGAATCGCGGAGAGTCGATGGCTTCCGGAGACTCGCGAATCGACTCGATCTCTCGGCGATATCTCCCAGGCTGTTTTCCGACGAGCAGCTCTTCGATAGGAATGACGAGGCGCTCCCGCTACCGCCGCCGCCCCCCGTACCGATCGGCGGTCTCTCCTCGCTCGCGAGGGCGCTCGCGTCCTGACTGTACGACCTGATCATTCCCCGATCGCTCGGGCCAACCGCCGCTGCCGCCGCCACCGCTCCTCCTCCCTCCCTTCTCCAAGTTTTGCTCTCGCTCGGGGTAGTCGCTCGATCACTCGTCTCGCTCGGTGGTCCCTCGCCGACGATAAATTTTATCGGTTCCGGAGGAGTTTCTTTGCCGCCCGTCTCACTGCTCGAGGCGGAATCTGGGGCCGGCGGCGGCGGCGGTGGCATCGACGACTCCTTCCACCCGAAACTCTGCTCCGATCCACCTGTGCACACACGCACACACAACCATTGATCATCATTGCATCAACAACCGCCGCGTTTGGTAAACTTTTATTTTTCTTTCGTTTGCTCCTCCACCCGATTTTTTCAACTTCCGACGCGGCCTACTCCCCACCCACCCATCGATACCAACGGCTATCTTCTTCTCCCTTTTATTTCCCACTTTCTTCTCTCGACAGTTCCACGTGATTCTCCAGTTTCACCTTTCCGTTTTTCTCCCCGCGTCGATCAATCGCCGCGGGCTTTATTCGATCATGTATAACGATGCTGATGATAAACCGTCGAGTGCGAATACAGGAGTGCAGTGTTGATCAAATTTGTTCGTACAATAATACAGTCGTACGCTGAGACGTACTTTCAACGACAATAACAATAGGTAACAACGATAACAACGGCGATATCACTGATAACGCTCGTCCCAACGATAACATTAATATTAATAACACGAGAATAAGGTATGCAACGGCCCATTGGCCAATATTGGTCAGTGGCCCGCCCGACTCGAGACTCGAATCGAGCGTGTACAAAATAGAAATTGACGAAAATTTCGTCCGATCGGGATCGATACACGGAGAAACACGAGTCCGAGCACCGACCGGTGGGCGGTGGCGGTGGCGAGGACGGCGACGATGGCGACGATGACAACGTCGGCAGCAGCGGCGGCGGGCCATCGTCGGGATACGCTTGATTGCTTTTACCGTGTATTTAAAATTTTGTCCGCTGCGTAGATATGAGCTATTAACCCCTGAGCCTACAATTACGGACATAGCCCGGATCGAATGATCGAGCCAAACGTAAATATTACGGGCGTAGCGAGCTTCTTTAGGTTTTCGACCCAAAATTCTCGAACGTAAATCGTAGGTTGAGTGGTTAAAGTGGCACTCGGTCACGCGAATCGTGAGAGTAACGAGGGCCGATGGAAGACTGGATTCAAAGAGACGCGAACAACGAAACGGAAAAGAACGAGAAACAAACGGAGAAAACACTACGGCGAATGTTGATAAAGCATCGAACGAAACAGTAGAGAACGAGGGTTGTTGGCGCGATAAAATAAAGAATGTATAAATTGTTTTTTTTTTCGCGTATGTGGGAGAGACGCGCGTTGACGATGGCGTCGATGGCGATAACGTCGACGACGACGGCGACGGCGACGACGACGACGACGCCGACGACGACCGCGCGGACGCCGACGACGAGCGCGTTCCCCAAACAAGTCCCAAAGTAAATTAATCCGAGTGCTCAAGGAGGTCCGTTTCGAGCTTACCTGCAGCGGCGGTCATGCTGGCGGTCGTTGGGCTCGTGGGGGTAACGGGGGAACCAGTGCCGCCGCTGCCGCCGCCGCCGCCGCCGCCGCTCGTCGACGGCGAGTAGACGGAACTCGAATCGTCCTCCAAATCATCCTGACTACTGATTCGTCCTGAAATAGAAAATCTCGTTTGGAAAATAGTTTCGAGGCTACGCGGACTAACTACGAGGGGGACTCGGTAAGAGAGGGGGCGGGTGGAGAGTGAGGTGGCCCTTACCGCGGAGGCCGAAGCTTCGTCCGTTCGGTGCACCCCGGTACAGTATGGTTTCCAGATAGTTCAACCCGTTGTTGTTGATTATGTTGAAACCGCACAAGAGTTCGATCTGTTTCCAGCGATGCACGCGTTCCTGCAGCTCGATGGTAACCTCGTTCAAGGAGGTTCTCGCCTCAACGATGCTCTTGTCGACCTCGTCTATAGATTTCCCGTGAGTAGACACGAACGCTCCGACCAGACTCGATCGTTTCTTTCTCAATTTTTCGCACTGCGCGCGTCGGAAAGAAGAAAAAAGCAAGGATAGAGAGGCGTACCAGCGACCTGGCTCGACGCTACTCTCGACAACACTCGTCGTCTCCGAAACTCACCGCCTCACGAGCCTGCTGCAGCTGCTTCTCCGCGGCTATCCTTTTCTTCGTATAAGCCTTGTTTTCGATCTCGTGAGTCAATTGAAGCCAGTGTTGGAGCCCGACCGGAGGAGACCAACAACGATCCTCGAGTTCACCCTCGGCACGCTGCAGCTCCATCTTGAGCATCTGCGCGAAAACCCGTCAAAAGGTTATCCTCCCTCGTGATGCGGTTTCGATCGTCGCCCGGGACGATAAGAGACGAGAAAGGGGAATAACTCACCTCGATTTCCGCCTTGAGCTGGGACACTTCGAGATCCGAGTAAGAAGCGTGGAGACCAAGGCTTTCGTCCTGCAGTCGTTTTTCCAGATTTTCCTTCTCGGTCGCGGCGCTCTCCTGCTCGAGTCTCGCTCTCTCGAGTTCCTTCTGCAAATCGAACGGGGAGTCAGCGAGAGGAGACGCGCGCTCTTTCTTCGGGATCGGTCGACTTTGTACGCACCTGCAAATCCTCGAGCGCTACTTCGGCGTTGTGCAACCCCTCCATGTCCTTGACCAATCTTCGGACGTGTTTCTCGGAACGCTTCTTCTGCTGGTAGGCGTACCAGCACGCGATCAGGGCTCCGAACAGAAGCGTTATCAGTACGAGATCCTTGAGGCTGTGTCCGGTATCTGCGGATCAATGCGCGAACCGTTCGATCGCAAACCGATACATGAGGGGGCGGCGGGGGCGTCCGTTATGGCGAAAAGACTCAACAATACCTTTCGGCGGTCCGAACAGAACAACATCCATCGCTTTGAGAGCTATTTTTTGTTTGTGAATGGGATCTTTTATGCCGAGAACGTTGTTCAGGTAGTGCATGTTGTTGACGGCGAGCCTGAAAAAGGAGCGTGCGCAACTTGGTAGACGAGAAGTGTGTTTCGCGCGGCCGCGCGGCCGTTGGCGAGCAAGCGAGCAATCGCCGTTACCTGGGAAGAGTTGCACCGGTTACACGGTGCTGAATAAAATTCGGAACGTATTGAGGAAGTTCGACGTTGCTGGTCAACCATTCTGACGTTTGTTCGATCGTCCAGTTGTGTACCTGCGCAAAGATAGGACGCGTGAGGACGTGACAAGAGCGCGCAAAAGTGACGAGTATACGGGGCAAAGCGGCGCCTACCTCAGAGCGCAGCCAAGCTTCCCACAGTTCTCTGACGCTTATGTGCATATCGTCATTATGATGAAACGCTCGCTGTCTTCTCTCGTAGCCGGCCTCGTACTGAAGTTCCTCCCTCAAGAACTGTAAACAAGGAGAGAAGAGACTCGGGTGTCTATAGGGTTCGTACAGGGGGACGCTTCTTCCGGGAGGCTCGTCTTACGTCGTCCGACTCGGAGAGATCGACATCCCCGTCCGCGTCGTCGTCCAGTTGACTGTGCAGCGACTTGATCGCCTCCAAACCTAGACGATCGTGAGATGCCATTGTGATACATGCTAGGTCGTCGTTACAAGTTTCCACGCCTATAATGAAAATCATCGAGCGCAGACTAATTACTCGTGTCGGGGAAAGCAAGGAGAGAAAACAAAAAATGGGAATCGTCGCGGTCACCCCAAGCTCGTGCAAACTCCCTAGGGTGGTTCATCCGTTAAGACCGTGACGTACAGGGGGACGGGCAAGCGGGTGGAGGGAAAAAAAAGAAAGAGAGAGAGGGAGAGCGCCTGAGAAACTCACTGGATTGAGCGGCATCTTGGGCAACAGCCTTGGCCAATCCGTCGGTGTAGCTGCCGGAGAAGGCTGTCATTTTGACGGGAGGGGCAACAGTCGTCGTCGAGGCATCGGACGTCGCGCCACCGCTCCCGCTCGATCGGATCGGAAATTTGGACTGGCCGGTATCGAGGGCTCCACCACCGGCGGATACCTCCAACGCGCAACAATACCAGCACAACAGCCGAAGACCGTACAGCAGGATCGCGTCGGCGTTTCGCACGATCCCACGCATTTTAGGTTAGCCTCGGCAGTTTGTCCGTGACGAATATCGGCTCGGACCCACTAGCATCGATGGCACAACCGAGACGTCCGCGAGAAAGACGACAACCACCAACACCACCACCACCACCACACCACCACCACCACCTCCACGAATCAACAGTTCGGACCGCTGAGGTCGGGCGGGTGACGAGAATCGCGCGAGTCGCACCGCACTGCCTCGGATGGGGATCGAGCGAGACACGCGTCAATTTTTTCCTCTGCCGCGTGTGTGCAACCAGAGAGAGAAGAGAGGTAAGAAAATTTTGCACAAAGGTTGGGATCGTTCAAACGCGTCGCGGCAGTGGTGGCAGCGACGACGGTCGCGGCGGCGCGATGCATCGGATTCATCAGCTGTCTTCGTCCTCGCCGAGCGCACTAATTATAATATCGCCATCTACGCGAATAGCTCACGTTTTATCAAATAATTCATATATACTGGTATTCTAGATTCGATCGCAGCGAGTCGACACGCTCCGCACTCACCGAGTATCCCTTCTCTCCTTCTATCGTCGTGTCATTTTGCAAACCTGGCCAAATATACGCGACCAAGAGAGTTTCCGACGCAGCACTGTCGCGCGCGCACGACCACCACCTCTGTACGTACTCTTTTCGAAGTGTACAGCGCGCAGTTTAGCCCTCAAGGTTTCCCGCTTGTACGCTAATTGTATTAAAACCGGGATTCGATACGCGATTGTTGCGCGTTACGCTTCGGACACGCGACACACCGATCGCGGCTGTCAGTGTCTGTGCACCCGCCCGCGCGCGCGAGAACTCGTAGCTGGCCACATCGGGCGGCGTGGAGGGTGAGCGGTTCTCGGTCGTCGAGGGGCAGGGAGACGCCTCGAGCACCGCTGTTTCTTACCAACGCGTAGTATTATTATTAGTGTGACACTCTTCGACCGCTCGGCATCGCGCATCTGTGGTGACATAAGCGGCAAACTCGCTTCGCAACGACTCACCGTATAAGCACGACTACAATCGGGGCCAACTGTTTTATCGCGTGCTGGTCGGTTCTCCCGATTCGTCGACAAAGTAGGAATTTCCTGACGCGTCCGCGAGCGATTGACAACGCAACAGCGTCGAGGCAACGAAGTCGGACGTACATAGCATAGGACAGTTCTTATGGGCGGCTTGAAGACAAGTATTCTGCGACCCAAACTGCCGCCTGGCGGCGTCAGCTGTTTCGGAGGACCGTGAAGTTAACACCCCCGCCACTTTGAGTAGTGGGCTTTTGTTATGAATCGTTAATATAAGATATACAGGGTGTCCTACGACGGAATGTCATGCGTGAAATTAGGGGTGAGTTTCTCACTCGATGCATACACAGCACAAAATCGTGTTTTTAGATGTTTTTTACGATTCTCTCATGGAAATGTTGGGTTTTGCGCGAAATAAATGGTAGATTCGTGCTCAGGGGATCAAATTACATCGAAATGGACGAATAAAAAAAATATTAAAAATCCAAATTTATTTTGCATTTTTGGGCAAAAAAAATTTTTTTCACTAAATCATCTATAACTTTTTTTCCTTTGGCATTTGGCACTCCACTTTCTGCTCAATCTCTTCATTATGATTTTCTCTTCAAAATGCTTTTTTAATCATTAAAATCCGATGATTTTTCGATTTTTGGCAGAATTTCAAAGTTGGACCATCGATTTTTACCAATTTTTCCATACATACCCCTTTGCCTCTTTTTTTGCCGTTTTTCAAGTGGACTTTCCGGGAAAACTATACGAGATATCGATACGAATCCAACGCCGTTATTTAAGTCAGGCAAAAACCTTTTCCAAACAGACCCAATAAATCTCCATAGCATATAAGAAGCTCACCCTACGACCTTTTCAAATATCGTGATTTTTGAGATTTCGGAAAAGTGGCCGTAGAAGTAAAAAAAAATTGTTTTCGTTCTAAGACTATTAAAAGGGTCTATTCAATCGGAAATTTTCTGCTGATTACGAATATGCCTGAGTTTTTCCCGAAAGTGAAAAAAACCTTTCTACACTAATTTTTGAAATTTTTCCCTAGAAATGGAGAGTTCAAGGCGAATTAAATGTTGGATTTGTTGGAAAATTAATAATAATTCAGGGGTATCAATCGACTTAGAATTTCACCCCCAACCCCTCATTTCATAGATGACATTCCATCATGGGACACCCTGTATATTATAATACCTATAAGAGGAAGCAGGGCTCGACTATGTACCCAAGCATAACATGTGCGAGAGTAAGCAGGACACCATTATTCTCCCAACGTTTATGCCCACAATAGAAAGCGAGAGCGAGAATGAAAACCGCCGTCAGCGCCGCTACTCGAGAACTACCAATGGGGGCAGCCCCCAGCAGAATCGGCACATATAATTCTTAAGAACTGTCCTTCTATGCACATCTGACTTCGTTGGCCGAGGACCGCGACGACCACGGCGGCGACGAGGACGGCGACGAAGACGACGACGTCGGGATTCGCGTTTCAGGCACATCATTTTCGGAGATAAAATTGACACGGCAGAAAAATGTCGGCGAACGAGGGGGACGATCAACTCGACATCGATGGTTCGAGCTTCAATCCGGACGTGTACTGTTACAAAATAGCCACGGTAGGTGTACGAGAGAGAGACATTGTTTTGGGAGGCAAGTTTATCAATCGGTCATTTCACCAGGAGTATCGTCTCCGCGAGATAATGGACAACATGGAGGAGATAGCGGCGACGAGAGCGATACTCGAGTCGGAACTGCAGACCCTCGTCTACGAGAATTACAACAAATTCATATCGGCGACCGATACGGTGCGAAAGGTAGGTGGCGGACGAGTAGGGTCGGAGGATGCAGGGAGAGAGCGACTAAAAGACGCGGGCGTCCGGCGCAGATGAAGAGCGACTTTAGACGAATGGAGGATACCCTGGACTCGCTGGAGGACAACATGGAGAGCATAACTTCCTTCTCCGAAGGGATATCGTCGACTCTGCACCGAACCAGGCAAAAGATATCAAGGCTATCGTCGGTGCACGCTCTTCTCAAGAGACTGGAGTTTCTCTTCGAGCTACCGACGAATTTGAGGACTCTGACCGATCGTGGAGAGTACGCGAAGGTAAAGCGGCGAGTGGCGCGCGGGCTCACGAGGCCACCGAGAATTACTAGAATTTTTTGGAAAACAGGCGGCGGAGGATTACGCGCGTGCCCAAAGAGTACTCGAAAAGTACGGAAACGTGCCCTCGTTTGACGGAATACGCGGGGATTGCGAGGCCGCCGCGGACGAACTCAGGGCGAAACTGCGGGTCGAGTTTCGGAAACGGGACGTCGATACCGAGTCGCTGGCGAAAAAGGTCCAACTGTTGTTGCGACTGAAGGAACCCGCGGATTCTCTGTGCGCCGAGTTCCTCAGCTACGTCGACGATCGACTGTCGGACGAGCTGGAGCTGCTCGCGGACGCGCGCGACAACGATATTCTCGAATTCATGGACGCGACGAGCTCGGGATTTCTCGGCGATCTGTGTCACGCGGTAGCCTCTTGCGAGCGCATGTTCGTCAACCGGCCAGCCTCGTCGGCGCTGGGTGCCCGCGAGCCCGGCAACGCCGACGACGACGACGACGACGACGATTCGAACGCGAAAGCTCTCGCGCGTCTCGACGCTTTTGTTCTTCGCAACGTAAACAAGTATTTCGAACTCGTGACGAAAAGGATCGATCGGGTCGCTGACACGGCGCTGCTCGTTCGCGCCCTCGACAGGTTTCACAAGAGGCTCAGAACGATAAACGGACTCTGCACCGAAACCGATTTTTCCCGGTGGGTAGCTTCGCCGCGAATGTCCCGCCCTCCTCATCCTCCCTTAATCGTTGACTCGTATTTCAGAAGAGCAACGACAGTCGCGATAAACGCTGGAAAGAAGCAGTGTCGCGGCCACTTGGACTCGTTGAAGCAACATCTCGCGGAGACCATGGCCAAAGTACGTCAGAGTCTAGCGACGAGAGTCGGCCAGGAGCCGGGTGGAGTAACGGCGACGGCGACCGGTGAGAGAGGACCGGCAGCGACGAGTGGGAACGCCGACGGTGGTCTCGCCGAACTGGAGGCTCTTCTGGTCATGCCAACGATCGAGAAAGTCAAAGGGGTTTTGCACGATTTATCGGTAAGTCAGTGGCCACTGCCGCGTCATCCTCGTCGCGATTAATGATGGATCTGTGAAACATTGACCCTCAGGCCTTTCTTCAACCGGATCTTTCCTTCAGCCCGAACAAGGAATTTCTTCGAAGCTTCGGGGTGACGGAAGTTCGAGAGGGTCTCGTCGTGGCTTTCCTCGAGCACACGATCGAGACGGTGTCCGGATTCGTTACAGGATCGGACGTACCCAAATTTCCACCCGCGTTGTTGCTCTTGCTCAGTAAGATGTGTTTGGAATTCAAGGAGAGCGGTGTTCGTTATCTCGTGAGTATCGACTAGAGCGAATCTTGTTCTGTCCGATCGCCCCGGGTATTTCGACGCGTTTTTATCGCGTCGAACCGCTCAGCTAACGACGACCGACGAGACGTTCAACGTTCGGGAATCGAGCAACACCGGCGGCGGCAGCAGCAGCTTTCCTCCTGAGCGCGTCACCTCCGAACTCGAGATGTGTGATAATTTTCAAAAAGCCGCTCGCCATTTGTTGAATCATTACGTGAGGCTTCAAGGATTGGCGGTCTCGCGAATGCTTCGGAAGTCGGTCGAGACTCGCGATTGGCTGCACACGATCGAGCCGAGAACCGTCAGGGCCGTGATGAAACGAGTCGTCGAGGACGTTACGGCGATCGAGGCGCAGGTTACGGCTCTGTACGACGACACGTCCGAGACACTCGCCGACAGGAGCAGCGACAGCAGCAGAAAGACCCACAGGTTGTCGATGATGAGAGAAAGGGCGGGGGGGTTCGTCGTCGGCGATTCGAGACGTCTGAACTCGCGACTGTGATTTCAGCGCGAGCGTGTCCCGTCATCGCTACAGATCAAACTGGTCGTCGTACGCGTCCAGCCATTTGGACTCTTCCCTGGTCACCAACATTCACAAACTCTTCTCCGAACGGATAGAAATATTTTCTTCCGTTCAATTCAACAAGGCCTCCATACTGACGGGTGTTATCAAGATAAGTTTAAAGGTAAATCGGGCGAGCGCGATTGAAACGCGTACAAACGCGATCGCTGGCGATCCTTGACGCTTCTATGATTCTCGGGCAGACATTCCTCGAGTGCGTCAGACTTCGCACCTTCAGCAAGTACGGTCTCCAACAGATCCAAGTCGACACGCACTATCTCCAATTGTATCTGTGGAGGTTCGTCACCGACGAGAAGTGAGTCTCTGGAAAAATTGCGCGCCCTCTCAAATCCAAACCCCCGCCGTCCCAAAGCCTTCACCGCTCGGATCGCGTCAATGCTCGTTTCGTTTGGTTCGCAGCCTCGTACATTTTCTACTGGACGAGATACTGGGGAGCGCGGTTCATCGTTGCCTCGAGCCCGTTCTCATGGAGCCGAGCGTCGTCGACATTATCTGCGAGAGAGGCTGAAACAGCGATCGATCGTGCATCTCGTGCGTTCCCACGCGCGTCGCGTATACAATAAATTTCCTTCGAACGAACGAACTGTAACAATAAAGCCGGTTTCGCGGAAATCCGAAGAGTCTCGTTTACCCGTCAGAGACGATCCGTTTCTGGTTGTTTGTTTCGGGAGTCCGAGGAGAGTAGCGCTGACTCGGCTCGTAATCGAAGATTACGTGAGGAGGGCGCGCCCACGCGAGCCCGTCAGTGGGGGTTACGCGAGCGATGTCAACGAGGAAGATCCGACTCGCGTAGGTGCACCCCGCTACGGCGAGCGGGTGTCGCGGAGCGCGACAGCGAACTCGAAGGGAGCCCGAGATGCCGCGCGCTCCCGCTACCGACGGTCGAGCCGTGAATCTCGGGGTTCGAAGCGGCAGCAGGTAAGAGGATCGCCGCTGAACGACGATCGGTGAGGGGCTCGGGGACGAGGCGCGCGAGAGCGGCGTCACGACGTTAATTTCAACTTCCTCCCTGTGCCGCTCGTAGCGGGGATGACGGTGGGTAACGGTGTATTCAACGGTGGACGAGATTGATCCTTGGCGTATCCGGCGTACACGCGGGCCTACGCGTCGCGCATTATACCCAATTTAATAGAGTCTTTTAACATTAATAAAGACGCCTCGCGGGCGCGCGCGGCTGCATCGTCGATTGACGGCGGTCCCGCGCGCCAGGAGAGCACGCATCGTTCGAAGGGGACGCGAACGCTCCTCTCGCTCGTATTATTTTTCAATCAGCGTGATTCGGGCTCGCGGTGGTCGACGCGTCGAGCACCGAGAAATTGGTCGTACGCGTATACGGGTGGCACCGGGCTCCGAGCGGAAGCCGATAACGATCAACCGTAAAGACGCGTACGCGCGTTAGCTCGGAAAACATCTGTGCGCGCTGCACAGTTTAATTTCTTTTTTATTTCTTTTGTCCTCTCGTTCCTTCGGTCGCTCGGATGCGACCGTGTCGGAGGGTCTTTGGGCGGAGACGGTACGGTCCGCGCGACGTCCGACACCGCGTCCCCCCCGTCGCACGGCCGGTCCTCCTCCGGCTGGACGCGCGAGCGTATCCGGTAAGGCGGCTCTGACGAGCCACATCCGCACCGAGGACGCCCGAGCTCGCCGAAATAACGAGCGGGCCCTCGATACTCGAGGAGAGCGATCGTCTACCGCGCGAACAACGCGGATCGGTAGCCCGGCGATGACAGACCTCGAGGGTGCAAATTATTCAAAGAACGATTCGCGCTCGCGTCGTTGAGGTTGGCGCGGGCGCGGCCATGTACGAATATCGGCAGCGTGCCGCGTTCTTCCCGAGGAGGGTTCGCCCGGGAAGATCGCCTCCTCCGGCCGACCAAGAGCCGGCATCGTCGCGAGCGGATCCCCGTCCCACCGCGAACTCTCTTAATAGGTAGCGAACGTCGCTCGAATGCTTAATGTCGAGCAGTTTTAGGATTAAATTGACCAATCGTTTCCCGCGCGCAGCGAGGAGCGTCCAATTACGCTTCTCGCCCGACTATATCAAGCCAATCGAGGCTGCTCGATCGTTCAGTCGAGGATGCGCTCCGTTCCCGGGAGGACCCTTCTCTCTCTCTCTCTCTCTCGCCCTCTCTTCCTCTTTCTCGCGTTCTCGCTCCGGTCGTCGCGCAAACCTCCCGCGGATTGTGTACACGCGTAACAACGCCAGTCATCGCGTTGACTCGTGCGTTTACTCGTGCGAGCGTGTCCGGACGTGGATCACGCGCGCGCGCGCGGCTATTTTTCGTACGCGACGCGAGCTCGGACAGTTCTTATCGTCGCTCGCGACCTCTCGAACTCTCGAGACGCTGCTCGTTTTTTTCGCCACCACCACCGACACCACCACTACCACCAGCGCCGCCGCCGCCGCCCCGCAATATGAATCGCGATCGTTCCCCCTCGGAAGAGAGCGTTCGAGGGGAGCCCGCATTTTTTGCCAGCACGACTGACCGCGCGGATTAACTCGAATTAACGTTAATCGAGCTCGACGTTCCGCAGCTTCCGTTGGTCTCCACCCCTCTCCCCCGTCTCACTATCGCTCTCCCTCTCTCTCTTTCCGTGAGACCGCCTACGCCCCGATCGCCCAACGTTTCACCGATTCTCACGCGATACATTTTCCTTCGAAACTGATCGTCCGCTGTCCCCTCGGTGAAAATAATGCGGGTCGAGGCTCGGCAAAACCCGCGCGCGCGATCGACGATCAACGAATCTTTTCATCGGGTCCCCCCTCTCCTCCCCTCGGGCGGAGCGCGCGCGTTCCAGCGCCGAGACTGCGATCCGAGAGAAGAGACGGACCTCGAGGAACGAGTGGGCGCTAACCTGCTCCCGCTGATGTTGGGTAAGTGCGCATCATTCGCAATCGAGTATCTCTAACGAGCGGGACTTTTTTTTTCTGTTGCAAGGTCATGCCCGAAATCGGGTGCGTCTCCTGTAACCCCGTGTTAATCTATTGCCTCGATCGACACTCGCCATCGTATTGTTGTTTGTCTTGTCGCGCGTGAGGCACGCGGAAGCAGCCGGTTACGCCCGAGATGCGATCGTTTCGTCCAACGTACGGACGATTCTCTCGGCCGCTCAATTATCCAATACGTCGCGTCGTTTAAATTGGCGGACGGTGGCGGCGACGATGAAGCAGGTTCTCGGCGTGGGCAACGGGCACGGTACCCAGGAGCGGAGCTCTCCGCAGCACCGTTTCAAAAGGATTTCCTCCGTTTGCTCCCTCGGTCAATTACGAAGGCTGGCGCGCGCGTCTCGCTGCTCGAGACGCGTTCGGGGGCCATCTCGCGGTGACGGCGAAGAGCCCGCGTCAACGAGACGCATCCGGTCATCGCGGGAGCGGGAGCGACAACGACTTTTCGTATCCTCTCCTGTTCTTAAGTACTAGTGCCGCAGGAGTGACTAGACTGGACTAGATATAACCGCGTCTCCTGCTGCTCAAGTGCTTATCAATGGGTCGGGACGCACAGCCCCACTTGAATCGTCCGCATCTGGATTGTTGCCTGCTTTCTCTTCGTTTATCCAATAACGAGACAATTTTGTTTCGCAGGTACGCGACGAAGCGATTGTTTGAGTCTTCGACGGAGCCTTCGAATCGAATGCCGCGTTATTCGGCGTTGCGTAGAAAATTTTGGAGGAGATCGTTCTGACGCGGACGCCACTCGTTCCGAGTACGGAACGCGGGAGCTAGTCTCGCGCCGTGTACCGGCCGTGGGCCGCGCCGCTCTCCCCCGCCCGCACCGCTGCGTCGTTCACTCACCCCAATTACCCAATCTTCTCTCACCAATTTTGCAAATGCTTCGAGCAACCGCTTCGACCGCTGAAACAACCAATTGTCCGAGCCGCATGTACTTTCCGCTCCGATTCGATCACCCGAGTATTTTCTTTCGTCTCTTTTTTTCCTTGAAAATTTTCCGAGGAGTGCGTCATCGTTGGGCCAGTCGCTGCTTCACTCTGGTGGAAACGGCGGAGCGACGAGGTGACGAGGTGGCTCTTCGAATTGCGTCCCTACGCGTGTCGCGAACCGTACAGAGGAATAAAATTGTTGCAAACTATGCGTCTGTACTACCATTTTTCACCCTGAACCGGAATACGCTTGTACCGAGACGAACCAAGCAAAGCTTCGGCGGTAGTCGCTCGTTCGCGCCTCGCCGCTGATCGCCGTCGGTACGAGCTACGTTTTTCTTCGACTCTTGACGAATCGACCGCTCATCGATACAGCAGCGCCCGTCGCGAGATAGCTAATTTCCGTCTCAAGCTTCGCGGACGTTCGTTCGCGGCGTACGCGGCTTGTTCCGGAATTGGACGTTTCCCCGCTGTCGCCGCCGCCGCCGACGCCGCCGACGCGAGATGTTTGTCGTCTGACGAGTCTCGGCTCCGTCGTCGCTTCTCGTGTATCGTTCCAGTGTCGTTCGTTCTCTCGGCTCTTCTTGCTCGCTTCGTACGTGTACGTCGCCGCGCGTTCACGGTTCATCGAGATTTCGAGGCACGTTCTCTGTAACACGGTGTATACGGGTGGATGACGCGATTCGTGCTTCCAAGCCGGGTCCGGTACAACTATTTCACCAATTGTTGCCGACTCGAGGGAGGAATCATCTCGGCGATGATTCATTGAGGAATCGAATCGTCGCGCTCCGCCCGACCAGCCCCTCTCCCGTTCTCTCACGTCCGTCACAACAAAACAATCTTTGCTCCGTTCTCTTCCGAGCGTATCTAGCGTTCTTCGTCGTCAATTTGAAAAAAATCCATCTTCCACGGGTATCGAAGAATTAAAGGAGGAGGAGTAGTCGGAAGACAACGAGGACGAGGACGACGACGACGACGACGACAACGACGAGAGAGCGGGCTCGCGAATAAACCGAGAGGGAGAGGTCGAGAGAGAGAGAGAGAGGGCGAGCGAGGGAGAGAGGAGCACCGAGTGTCCGAGAGGAGGATCGATGAGAGCGGGAGAACGGTGCAGCCGTTGATCGCGCGGTCGAGACTCGCAAACGGTATTTAATGCCTTTTCATCTGAGGAGAAGTTCGATTCCAGAAATGGAGGAATATACGGCCGCGTCGGACGTTTCCGTCGTCGACGTGTACGACATCGCGTCCGAGATCGGTAAGGAATGCGAGAAGCTGATCGACCTCTTCGGCGCGGACGCGGTCACGGGCCTTATGCCTAAAGTGATAAACGCCCTCGAATTGTTGGAAAATTTGGCGACCAAGAATGAGAGAGAAATAACGACGGTGCAGGAGCTTACCGCCAAGATATCTCAACTGGAGACGGACAAGATAGGCAAGGCAGAGGACAGACAGCGCTTCGAAAAGGTGAGTGGCTCTTGGAGCTCTCCCGGTCAGCCCGAGGAAACCTTTGGTATAAACGCGTGGGTTCTCGTCACGCAGGAAGTCGAACAGACGGAGGAACACTGGAGACAAGAGTCGAGGGATCTGGTCGGCATGGTGACCCGACTGCAGGACGAGAATCGTCGCTTGTCCGAGGCTTTGCGAGAGTCGCGCACCGACACTCAAGACAGCGGTAAACAAAGTACTAAAGAGCGTCTTTGCCCGTAACGCCGTCGACTCGTAAAGGTTCGTGCGGTTAACGCGCGCCCTCCGGTTAGCCTTTACAGCCAGTCAAGAGGTGGACGTCGCCGTTTTGCAGCATCTCAGAAGCATGATCGACAAGCAGAGAGACCAGATTCGGGCGAGGGATCGCGAATTGTCCCAGAAGAACGCAGAGATCGAAAATGTAAATAATTTTGGAAATTGTTGATTAGCGAAGGTTCGCCACGCGCGAGACGTTGCTCTTTCTCACGAGATGTTGCTCCTTCGGCGGGGACTAGCTGACGGCACAAGTCGAAAAGTTGGGTTCGCTCGGCCGAGAGTTGAAACGAAAGCAGCGTCAAGCGCAGATGCAGTCGCGCGGCCTCGTCGAGGAGCGGGCTGATTTTCTCGCCCAGCTGCAGGACCAAAATCGCGAGCTCATCAATCTCCGGGCTCGACTCGGTCTCGCGCGAAAGGAGAACGAGGATCTGACCAAGTCTCACGGGACTCCGGATTTGAGCAACAAAGTAGTCTACGATCTGGACGATCCGGACAGGCCTAGATTCACGACCGCCGAGCTCAAGGAAATATTGCACGAGAGAAACGAGCTCAAGGCCCGAGTTTCCGACCTCGAGGATGAGCTGGAGCTCTACCGACCCAAACCCGAAACGTATGTTCACCGCGGCTCTCCCCCGTCTTTTTTTTTTATCGGCGCCGCCCCCCGCTCCGTCCGAAAGTTCCTCGGGGGTTGGTTTAACCCCATCCGAATCGTCGATTTTGCATGATTTTCATAGTTTCCTTGTTTTTCTTTTTGTTTCTTATCGATTTGGCACGGTCGACCGTTCTCGGTTCGCGGCCTGTATCTTCGCACCTTAAACGCAAACGCGAAACTCACCCCCGCGTGTGCTTTGAGATCAGGCAGTGGGCTACCGGCAATCCCGACTAACGTTTACGCGTAAGACATTCACGCGCCGCGCGAGACCGGCTCGCGTCTCGCGTCTCGCTCCTTCTTCTTTCGCTTTTCTCCTACTATCGCCAGTGTCGTTTTTAACGTATATCCAACGACATTTTTTCGCTAAACGAGCAACCCCGACCTCGAACCTTCGTTGCTCAATCGCTCTCTCTCTCTTGTTCTTTTGTCAGACCCGAGGACGAGAGGGAAGCTCCGGTTCAGGGACCGCTTCCGTACGAGCCCGACGACGCACCTTGGAAAAAGTCATCGGAATCCGGCATTCGAAAATTGTAATTATTTTCATTGACTCGTACGAATTCGCGACCACCGCCAACAGCATCCTCATAATCTTATTCTATTTCAGCTTTCGAAAAATATTTTCCGAGAACAGCGGTGGTTTTCTCGGCGGCAGCAGTCCTCGGCGAAGTCTCTCCAGCCTGTCGAAGATGGCGCTTTCCGGTAACGGCCCGAGTGACACGTCCATCTAAGAAACCTTTCGACGGACGCCTCCGAATTACAATATTGACCCGACGTTGTTACCGCGGCGGGGCCCGGTCGTCACCCTCCCCCCTCCCATATTACCCTCCCTCCCACGCCCCCTCGACGAAGAGCGTCTCTTTCGTATCGCGTGTATTCATCGAGCGTTCACTTCCCGTCAGGTAGGACAAGTATTTTATAACGATGATACGTTTGTTGCCAAAAATACTACGTTTATCTTGGTGTTGTATAATTTTACAAAGGCGTATATTTTACACGTGAGACGCAACGCGTTTCGTTCTCGCCGTGAGCCTTCGTTGAAGCCTTTGATGAAATTGGCTCTTCTATTTTATACATGCGTTTTTTCACATTGCGTTTATCGATGCTACCCGCTGCAGTACCGAACCAACGAGTCCTCGATCGATAACACGGTATAATGGCATTGACTGTGGTTCGCAACTAGTCTGTAGAGAGGGTGAGAGCGACAGAGAGAGAGAGAGAGAGAGAGAGAAAAACAGTGCGACACGAACAGGGTTAGTGACCCTCGAAACTCTGTTTCAACACTGAAATCTCGCAGAGTACTTCCACGAATCGATTCAACTTCTTCGGTTATGCTAATATTTAGCATCCGCAGGATGTAACATTTGTGACATAGAGCACGTATGCTGAATTAACATTCCAAAGAAATAAAAAGCGCAACTTGTAACACGACGACGACGATGATGAAGGAAAGAAAAAGCAGAAACATTTACACAGAAGTAGACGCGGCATCGTCGCAGAAATATCGGAATGAAAAATTCGAGTGGTAAATTATACATATCCATTCATGAATTTCGTCGAGAGGTGATGCAGTGTCACTCTCTTGGCCCTTTTCTTTCAACAATGTGTATTTTCCGAAAAAAAAACGAAGTAGCAAAAAAACATACGAATTACCGGGGCAGTGAAGATTTTCGTTTGTTTTGTTGAAAGAGACTCGGACATTTGTATATACACGTACACACACAGACACACGCGCGCGCTCGAAAGATGTACGATCCGTTGTACGCTAGTTGATGAGGAGAAATAAAAAAAAAGGCTCGAACGAGCGACGAATATTGTAACGAAAAGTGTTGGACGAATAAAGTATAGATAGAATTGTAAATGGCTCGATAATCGGCGGTTGCGACGCGAGCAGTCGTGTTGTCCAAATGCGCGGTGTTCGGGTTACAAGTCGACGTTGTTTAAATTAGCGGCGGAGCCTTTGGGCAAATCGGGCGGTACGAATTTACCGATGGGTTGTATCGCCTGGCGTTGCTCGGCCAATTTGTGCATCTCCTGCCTCAATTTTCCCAGTATGGCGTGATTCGGTTGATTGACGGCCGCTTTTCCCTGCAATAGCGTAATCTCTTGCTCGAGTTGTTTCTTCTCCTTGAAGGATTTAACGCTTCGAGAACCGTACAGCCGAAGAAGCGAGCCCCAAGATTGTATGTGCGGGTGTAACAATTGAAGTATCGCCTGAGCTGCCCGTTGTTTCCCGTCCTTCTTGTTTCGACAGACCTTGAACGAGACGAGACAGGAGATCGACAATGAAAGAGTGGTAGATAGGATAGGAAGGTTTTCGCGGAGCTTTAGAGGATAAGCGGGAACGCAGAACGCTCACCACGGTAGCTTCGTGCTTTGCAACGCGCATCGTAAATTCGTTGCGCTGATGCTTCAGAGTATTGACCGAGTAATTGATGTGCATATCGCCTAGGCCGAAATTTCGTTGCAAGCAGGTTATGAGTATAGCGTGGGGCGAGGGCTCGGTAGTTTTCGCGCAGAATTCGGCGACCCTGGGATCGGTGATGGATATCTCGTCGAAAAAGGACAAATCGGCGTCAGAGTTGGTCCTCGAAGCCTTGATCGTTCTCCCGGCGTTCCCGGAAGCTCCATCGGCACTGGTATCACTCCCGGATATCTTGTCTCTCATCTGGGGTATCAATATTTCGAGGGTTTTCCTCGCAGCGTTGGCTTTCGCTTGTTTCTTGCTGCTTCCGAATCCGCTTCCGTACTCCATGTCGTTGATGCAGACGACGGCCGAATAGGGGGTCGCCGCGTTTTCTGTACAACCAAGAGACCAATGAATCGATACGTTTCGATTATTCGCCGCGAAACGGACAGAGATTAGTCGTGAGAGCGAGAGACTGTTGGAAAAGATGAGGAACAACGAGTACCCAATTCCTTGAACTTGTAGGTCGGCTGTTTCTTGAGCGCGTGTTGCACGTATTCGTGAAGAATGCACACGTAGCTCTTGCCCGAAGGATTCATGATCCAGTGCTTGGGAGGCCTCTGACCGGCCGTTTCCTCACCGCCGGGACCTAGGCTACCGTTGCTCGTGACGCTTCCACCGCCGATCGGGAAAGTAATTAACTTGGTACCGTCCGGCAGGGTGGGCCTCTCGAGTTGCTTCCTATGCTTTTTGTTTTTCGTGAATTTTCTCCGCGCGGACCACGACCTGTGTGTGCCCAACGAGATAATCGTAATGAGAAAAGAGGCGAATCTCGCGAAACCGGGCCGAAGGAGAAAAAATCAGGCTCGCGCGGAAGCGCTTACTCACTGAAATCTCATAACTTTGATCGCTTTGAAGCGAAAGAGGGACTGGCAATAGGTTCTCAGGTGTTGACTGTCGAGCGAGTGAGCTGCGCGATTTTCCTGAATCGTTTCGATTTTGGCACTGGGCAACGTGCACGCCGCCTCCGCCGTCGGTTGCCGCTCTTTTTCCCTCTTTCGTTCCTCCTCCTCCTCGCGCAGGGCTCTTCTGTACTGAAGACAGGGCACCGCGCTCACCGGTACTTCGTGCTTTCTCACGCTACCGGGACCCAGAAAGTACGGTTTCGCGAGGGTGCACACCCTGCTCTGTTTGTGGAGATAGAGCGGCATACCGCTGTTGTGCGTCACTTGTACCCAACCTTCGGGCAACACGTCGAAATGGTTGTGTCCGATTTCTGGAAAAAAAAAAGTCAAGGAGAGAGTCGTGCGGCGCGAGGCACGCTCGCGCGTACTCGCGAACGGCGACACACGCGTGAGGAAGTTTCGACCGACCGTCCAAAACGAGCTTTTCCTTCTCCTCGTAGGGCGCGCACTCTCCTCTCTCCTTTTTCTTGCCGCGCAGCTCGGCCGGTAGACCTGAAAGATGGCCAAAGCGGGATAAAAGGCGCAACGACGGTCGAAGAGACCAAGCGCCCGTGGCGTTCTTTACCCTCTTCCAGCATAGCCTCGATCTCGTCGTCAGGTACGTCCGAGTCGGTGCTTCCGTTGCTCTCTGTATCATAGTCGGTGGCGTCCTCGCGCCGGCCTGTTTCTTCATCCTCATCGTCATCGTCGTCATCTTCGTCGTCCTCCTCCGTGTCGTCATCCTCGTCCCGCTCGAGATCGTCAAGAACGTCAAACTGCCGGAGCTCGTCGCTGGACACAGCGCCATCCGTGTCGGGCAAGACAAACGCGGCTTCCTCCGTCTCGACCGGGTCGGCGTTCCCGGAGGACAACGGCGCCGCGTCGGACGGAGGGTCTACGGGATCTATCTCCATGGCAGGCCCGGCGTCGAGACTCGGAGAGAGCGAAAGAGAGAGAGAGAGAGGGATACGGAGCGAGATTCTCAGGAAAAGAGCGCAGAAGGGACGGAGCGTGTTGTACGGCCGCGCCCCCCTTCACCAATGAGCCCAAAGTCCAACCGATTTTCCATGACCGTTTCAACAACGGCAACGAAAATTGGACATTTGCATTGATGCGAGCGGTGTGGAGCCTCTCTTGCGGAAAATGTGGGCAAAGCGTTCGCTCCGAAGCTAACGAAGGGATATCGCCGGGATTGGCCACTCGTTGTCGAGCGTCGAGCGTCGCGCGAACGGAGCAAAGACGTCGTTGGGTCGCGAAAACGCGGCGGACGGCGATCCTTTCCGTGTACCGTAGAAAACTCGGGGAACAGCTCGCGTAACGGGCGATCGAGCCGACGTCGCGACGAGCCAACTTGGCAAACTACTGAAAAATTTGAAGAAAATAGAGGTATCGCGCGCGCGCGCGCTCGCGCTCGAGCAACAATCGGGTGTACGTTCGGTCAAAGTACTCGCCCGCGTTTGTTTGGTGCGAAGGGTGGAAGATGCGGACGGGAGACGAGGTCGCGCGGCTGCCGTGTCGGTCGTCGTCAGCTGTGCGAGGGAAGGCAGCGCCCCCGGTGACCAGATCGCGGCGGTGGCGCCAATGTTAAAAAATCGAGTCTCTTCGCCACGGCGTTGGTACGCGAAAAGGCCGGTACCGTTAGCGGGGGTCGCGGACTTTGATCGTGGGAATTCATACGCTATTGTTAAATACCGAGCGAACAGCGAAAGATCAAACAAGCTTTGACCTCTTTTTTTCTCTCTCGGTCTCTCTCGGTCTCTGTTGGTCGGCTGAGCCGTTCCGTATGCAAATAATCCGGTGCGTCCGAACATCGAGGCTCGACGCGCGGTGCCGATTCGGACTGAAAACCGAGGTGCGCAGAGGCGCAGCGAGGTGCGGAGAGGTGCGGATGACGTTGGTAGGGTCATCGCGTGGCTCGACCCGGACATCCGGCGATTGTTACGACGGCAATGTCGCGGACGGCCGCGGGCGCGTTCACCATTGACGCCTTCGACAAAAGTATCTCCGTCGAGGACAAGGGGTGGTACGCGACGAATCGCGTATCGTACGATTTACAGATCAAATCGAAAATCACGAGGACGCGAAAAATTTTCGGAAATATTTCTCGAGAAATAAATTGAGTAATGGAGGGAATTGTTGGAGGCTCGTTGTACAATTCGTAGCGCGTCACTCGAAACTATCGCTGAGTTTTTCCTCAATAAACGATACATTAACGATTGTAATATTCATCGGTGCGAGCGTCGCTCTCACCGCCACCGCTACCGTCGAACGTACCCCGCCGCATCGAAATTGCAACGCAGACACGATAAGTGGAGGGGAGAATCGCGTCCCTCGTACCGTTTATAAAAGGCTCCGATCGGGGTTCCTATCGGTACAGTTTGGTGGTTGCTCCCCGAGTGGAACGCTTCGACCGATCTTATTCGTTAAAACAGGTGGGTCGCGATTCCGAGAACAAACGAGAAAAAGGGGTGCTTGCTCGATTTCTCGAACTTGATCGCTCGTCTAATGATGGTGAACGAAAAGAGGTACGAAACAAAAAAATATAGAGGTTTGACGGTTCTCGGTCCGTTCGAAGGAATCGCACAGAGAGATGTCGGCAGCGGGTCCGGAGATAATATCCGGTGCGATGGCTGGAGCCCCGGAAACGGCGGCGACGGCGGCGGCCGCGGCTGCGAGCAGCGCCGGGCTCTCGGCAACGAGCGTCTTCCTGGCTCTCCTCTTACCAGTTTTGGTACTGTACTACGTATACTTCAGGGTTTCGAGACGTCACATGCTCGAACTCGCGGACAAACTTCCGGGCCCCGTGGGCTATCCTATACTCGGAAACGCTCTCGAATTCCTCGGAAGCGCCGACAGTGAGTAGACGAGGAGGAGGTAAGAGGAGTGAAAATTATTCGATTCGAAACGAGTTCGTTCTGACCCAACAGCCATCTTCCGAAACATCTACAAACGGTCGTTCGAGTTCGATCAGGTAATAAAGCTATGGGTAGGACCGAAGCTCGTCGTTTTCCTCGTGGATCCCCGGGACGTCGAAGTCATACTCTCGAGTCACGTGTATCTCGACAAATCGACCGAGTATCGTTTCTTCGAGCCGTGGTTGGGCAACGGTCTTCTCATTTCGTCCGGTGAGTAAGCGCGCGAATTCCGGGAACGCCCGGGAATGTCCGAGAATACGAGGCGATCGCGGCTTTCACCGAGTCGCGGACGAGTTTGCGATCGCGGAAAGCGCGTACGGTTACGAGCGGTCGTAAAAGATAGTTACGCGATACTGCGAGCGCAGGTCCCAAGTGGCGAGCACACAGGAAACTCATCGCCCCGACTTTCCATCTGAACGTGCTAAAGAGTTTCATCGACCTGTTCAACGCGAATTCACGAGCGGTCGTCGAGCGCATGCGCAAGGAGGGAGCCAAAGAGTTTGACTGTCACGACTACATGTCCGAGTGCACCGTCGAGATTCTTCTCGAAACGGCGATGGGCGTATCGAAAACGACCCAGGACCGCAGTGGACTCGAATACGCGATGGCCGTTATGAAGCGAGTAGACCAAGAACGAGCCGAGCTGTTGGGCGACGGCTGACCGCATCTCAAAGAACGCTCCCGTCTTAACCGATCTTGGCGCGTGTCTCTTTCAGAATGTCTGGAATTCTTCATCTGCGACACACGAAACCCTGGCTCCGACCCGACTGGCTCTTCAATCTGACGAAATACGGCAAGGAGCAGATACAACTGCTCGACATTATTCACGGACTGACGAAGAAGGTGATTAAGCGCAAGAAGGAGGACTACAAGACCGGAAAGAGAAACTTCATAAGCACGACGAGCGCGGAGGCAAAGAACGCGAACACGGTCGAGGGTCTGTCGTTCGGGCAGTCGGCCGGTCTCAAGGACGATCTCGACGTCGACGACAGCAACGACGTTGGCGAGAAGAAGAGGCTCGCTTTCCTCGACCTTCTCGTCGAGGCGAGTCAGGACGGCGTCGTCCTCACCGACGAGGAAGTCAAGGAGCAGGTCGACACGATTATGTTCGAAGTGCGTACTCGACTCTCCCCTTCCGGTTTCGATCCCGCGCGAACCACGTATCCTCCGAGTCTGAACAACGCTCGTTTCTCCATCAGGGTCACGACACGACCGCCGCAGGATCGAGCTTTTTCCTGTCGATGATGGGCTGCCATCCGGATATTCAAGAAAAGGTCATCCAAGAGCTGGACGGTATATTCGGAGACAGCGATCGACCGGCGACCTTCCAGGACACCCTGGAAATGAAGTACCTCGAGCGATGCCTAATGGAAACGCTTCGCATGTACCCACCCGTACCCCTGATTGCTCGTCGAATCCACACCGACCTCAAGCTCGGTGAGTCCTCGAGTCTACCCCCCCTCCCGCCGTGTCGCGATTCGCGCGACTGACGTCCGTCTTCTCGTTGTTCGCAGTCTCCGGTGATTACGTAATTCCGGCCGGGTGCACCGTCGTCGTCGGGACCTTCAAGATGCATCGCCAGCCCCACATCTACCCGAATCCGGACGTTTTCGATCCTGACAACTTCCTGCCGGAAAAAACGGCGAGTCGTCACTACTACGCTTTCGTTCCGTTCTCGGCCGGTCCCCGTTCCTGCGTCGGTCGTAAATACGCGATGCTCAAGCTCAAGATCCTACTCTCAACGATACTGAGAAACTTCCGCGTCCAGAGTTGCGTCAAGGAGAACGACTTCCGGCTCCAGGCTGACATCATTCTGAAGAGGGCCGAGGGCTTCAAGGTCAAGCTGGAATCGAGACAACGCGGCAGCAGCGCCGCGGTCAAGGCGTGAACAACCAGGACTTCCTGCCCTCGCTCGCGACCACCCCCCCTCTATTTATGTTTTCTCGATAATTAAGAGCGTACGAGCCGGACCACGCTGCGGAGAATCGTCTCGCATCGATCGGCGACCACTGGCTCGTTCTCTCACCCTCTCTCTCCAGCGCTCGAGTATCAATACTGTACAATAATTTATGCCGACCGCTGCGGTTCACACGGATCTTGCGCTCACTCTATCTCTCTCGCTCCTCCCTTCGTCCATTCATCCGTTCGTCCTTGCCACCTCCCGGGACGTTTCGTTCCTCCGGTTCGATCTCGGGCTCCCGAGGCTCGTCGTCGCCTCGTTTTCGTCATCGGAGATGCGGGGGCGGGAACGCGTCGGGACGCGCGGGCGCGTGGGTCTCGGGTCTCGGGTCTCACGAAGGCGCCGTCTCGGCGCCTTCGTGAATGGAGAGCTCGCGCGCGGACGTGACGCGCGTCTCGGGCTACACGAGAGAACGGCGGGGGCGGTCGAGCGCACGCGCTTCCGCTTCCCTGGTCGCTTCTCGTCCTCGGAAACCGGGGCGGCGGCGGCTGCGGCAGCCACGCTCGGCAGCCTCGTTCGTTCTTGGATTCAGTAGCGAGAAGCGGCTCGTTCCTTTCACTGCCCGCCGACCGGAGCGCCGCGACGAGCCCGCGGTGCACCCGGGGAATCCGCGAGGACGTCGAGAGTGACGGGCGATACCGTCGTGTACTCGAGGAACGAGAAACAAAATCCCGATCCGGGCGTTCCTTGACGCCGATACATCGAGAAATCAGCCATCTTCTTCGTTTGTACATTCTGAGGGAAAAAAATAGGGGATGACCGTGAGTGGCGGGGTGGCTCAACGAGCAACCGCGCGTGAAACGGAAAATCTCGGTCGAGCCGAGACGCGACGATCGAGAGCGGGGAGCGACGCGTACGCGACGTGTCGACCCCCTCTCGCGCCGGATCTTGACGGAGAACCGAACGGGAAACGGACAAAGACCGAATCGATAATTAAATAGGGCATTGGGTCGGTGGCGCGAGGTCCACGCGTGTACCTTGATTCCGCGCTGCCGGACTGCGTGCGCGCGTGTCTGCGACAACGCCGGTGGCTACCGCCTTGGATTCGATAGCCCGCGACGCTGGCGACGCTGGCGACGACGACGACGTCCCGATACTTTTCCATGACTCATCGGGCCACGTCGACCTGTATGATGAAACTGCAGCTGCTCGTGATCGAGACGGATTACTGCTGGAGGAAGGCCTTGCTGAGGTGAGGTGCTCTTTATCGCCGATAACGCGGTCCTTGCCCCCCGCTCTTATCCACCGAGAGACAGGTACGCGCTTCGCAGTTTCCCGTATTTCGCGTTCGGATCCCAGGAGGCGCGGCTGTTGCGCGGTGTCTCGTACCTCGGGTTCCGTACGGCCGTCGATCCGCGCACCCTTACGCGAAAACAGTCTCAAGCGCCCTCCCACCTGGTTGTTGATTATCAAATTCTCTACAACTTTCGTTCGAAACGTTTCTCCGTATAGCGCGTAGATTTTTATTTGCAGCCCGTGTACCACAAACAAACCCAATTTTTCCGATGAACTTCCAATAAATTTGACCGGTTTACCCGCGATACACGCCTACTATCGTGAAACGGCGGCGCGTCTCAAATTTCTTTAATTGTAGACTCCCTCGAATTTTTGTTAATTTCAAGACGCCGTCGCACTGATTTTTGTCCAGAGTGTAAAAAAAGTGACGATACGAGAGCTTCGGGTAGCAATTTGCAATTTACGGCTTTTTCTTTTGCCGAACGCTGTACTCGGAAGAATCCGGATTTACTTTGAAACGAGGGACGAATCAAGCGAAAAACTTGTCACGCAACCGTGTGTAGGGTGTGTTTGTTGTTTCATTACTCGTGCTTTATGAAACAAGTATGCGACGTCACCGATGCGCGTGGGACGCCTCGAACGCTCCAGCCACGAGAGTCAGAAAGATCTATAAAACGTTAGCGGTTGTTCGTACTATTTGGACCTATGATAGATTCGATATTTATTATTGAATAATATCGTAAAGCGTTTTCCGTGTACCACGAGGACCATTGTTACTGACGATTCACGCGCAGCAACGTTTATCGAGCTATGGCTCTTGAACTATACAATTTCAACCGAAACAAACTTTATCGCATTCAGGGCTTGATCCGGGAACTATACACATTTGTATCAATCGACTCAGAATTTACCCCCAAACCCCTGTTTCATGGTCGTTCCTGTGTATTATAATACCTATGAGAGGAAACAGGGCACGACTAACGAAGTCAGATGTGCATAGAAGGACAATTCTTAAGAATTATACGTGCCGATTCTGCTGGGGGCTTGCCCCCATTGGTAGTTCTCGAGTAGCGGCGCTGACGGCGGTTTTCATTCTCGCTCTCACTTTCTACTGTGGGCATCAACGTTGGGAGAATAATTGTGTCCTGCTTACTCTTGTAGATGTTATGTTTGGGGGTATAGTTTAGCCTTGCTTCCTCTTATAGGTATTATAGTATACAGGGTGTCCCACGACGGAATATCATCCATGAAATCGGGGGTTGGGGGCGAAATTCTCAGTCGATTGATACAAGCATGTATGGTTTCCAGATCAACCCCTGAATTATTATTAATTTTCCAATAAATCCACCATTTAATTCGCCTTGAACTCTCCACTTCTTGGGAAAAATGTCAAAAAAATATTGTCGGAAGGTTTTTTGCATTTTCCCAGCCTAATTTTGTACTTTTGGGAAAATTTCGGGCAATTTCGTAATCAGCAGAAAATTTCCGATCAAATAGACACTTTTAATAGTCTTAAAACGGAAAAAAAAATTGTTTCGACTTCTCCGGCCACTTTTCCGAAATCTCAAAAGTCACCATATTTCAACAGGTCGTAGGGTGAGCTTCTTATATGCTATGGCGATTTATTGGGTGTTTTTGAAAAAGGTTTTTGCCTGACTTAAATAATGGCGCTGGATTCGTATCGATATCTCGCATAGTTTCCCCGGAAAGTCCACTTGAAAAATGGCAAAAAAAGAGGCAAAGGGGTATGTATGGAAAAATTATCAAAAATCGATGGTCCAACTTTGAAATTCTGCCAAAAATCGAAAAATCATCGGATTTTAATTATTAAAAAAGCATTTTGAAGAGAAAATCATAACGAAG
>JAPYZJ010000454.1:0-44181 GCA_030522765.1 Ophioninae sp. B BG-2022a
AGGAATAGTAAGCCCGGGCCTTTAATATATGGTAACGGTGGTATATTCAAATATTTGTCAAGCAATATTTAAAAAAATATTATAATCATAAAAGTTTTTACTCTCGAATGAGTTGAAATTTGTTCAATCTTTCACATGGAGTACGCCGTACGCGCGCATCTCACGCGCGTACCGCTCACGGCGTGACAGTGCGGTACTGGTACGGTGGTCACGCTATGCTATCTGGGTATACCCAGATAGCATAGCGTACGATTCCCCTAGGGCACTCCACGGCGTACTTTATTGTGAAAACATCAAGAAAAAAAATACAAAAACAAAATTTATTGGTCGTACTGTATAAGCACAATAAGGGCGCGGTGATAGTATGTCAAAAGTACTGCGTCGATATTATACCGATACTGCACCGACATTCTAAGCATACGATATAAATACATCTGCGTACGATACCCGTACAGCAGTGGTACGGATCTGTATTGTAACGGTACTATATCAGTATTCTGATGGTACCGTACTCGTACAGTACCGGTACGGGATGGAGCCGTACTCCACGGCATACCTTCACCGTACCAGTACGCCGTACCACTCGCGTACGATTCGCCGTGAGCCCGACGATTAGCACCGTGACAGTAGAATATTCTCCATATGCATACACGCTGGCTCCACGAATGCTCCACCGTGGCGCCATCGTAGCCGTACCGTACCGCCACAGGAGCGGTACGCCGTGGAGTACGCCGTACTGGTATTGTACCAGTACTGTACGCACGTACGTGAAGGGTACAGTAACCGTGGATTCTAGATTGTACATCTACGCGGCTATATATGTGTAGCGCTCAAAGTTCTCGTAGCCTAACCGGCGGGACGAGCGGCCAGAGTAGAACACCAAAAACTCGGGACAATTCGCTAAAAATTCCAGTCGTGTCAACCAATCCTGTCGCGAACGATAATCGCACCGGTCTCGTGGCAGTTTTTCGAACTATTCTTCAGTTTCGAGAATATCCGCGTGGCACTCGTAGCGCTGCGATCCTTTTATTTCTCCGATTTCCCGGACAATTGTGACGAGTCGATTACATCATTGCGAGGGGATAAAAGTGGGGTTTCGTTGGATTTTGTGCTTCAGTAGCGTTGTAACCGTTCAGAGTTACGGTGTGCACCAAAAGTTCGTAATCTTTGACAGAAGTCATCGAGTAGCTCGGGCGGCGGGTCGTCTGCTCTACTATATTCTTTGACATATGAAAGAAAAAATAACATTGCACGCGCACATTCTCGCGCAAACGTGTAACGAATCGTCTGCTTTGGCACTCGTCTACTTTGCGATTGTAAAAAATAAATAAGTTAGCAAAAACAAAAACAAAAAAGGGGTAACATGCCGAACATAATAAACGACGTTAAACTCGACTTCAAAGATGTTCTGCTGAGGCCAAAGAGGAGCACCTTGAAGAGCAGATCTGACGTGAGTTGAAAAACAATTGTCAGCTTCGCTTCAAACCCGCTGAAAACGAGGAAGAACGTTCCTTTCTGTCTCGGCTGCTGAACTATTCGTGTCGCGCTCAAAATCTAAAATTAATATGCCACTTTCGCTCCATCCTTCATCTCGAATTACCTAATAATCGTTCATTTTTATTTTCCTTAAAAAAACTACAAATATCATATTGTTCTCGTAATGAGTTCGTAATGAGTTCGAAGAAAAAAAAAGTCAGCCACGTCGCCCTCCAACGGATGTTACCCTAGAAACACTTGATTTGTTTGTCGTTTTCTTGGCGATACGTATATTCTTCCCCACTTCCGAACGTAAAGAAATTCGCTCGTATTCATTAGCGTCTAGGTCGAAGGAAAACGTAACATTTCAGCTGCACAAATTTCGATCGTGAAAATTGATGTACGTGGTTCGTGCGGTTGCTTATATATATATATATGTGGACTCTAGGCGCGGAGGGTGGCGCGTACATCATGCGGGTGCAATGTGGTGCATCAATGAAAGAAGGGAAGCATCTAATCAGAGGTCATAATCGATGTCGCATCATTTTCGCGCTCCTCACAACTAGACCTTTCAAATGTAGCGGAAACAAACTTTTTACTGAACCTTCAAGTCTGACAATATTACCGTGCTTACAATGAATTGTTATTTCTTCCAATTTCTTTAATCTTATTAAAATTGATTGCAGACACATAAAAATTCGTTTTTAATTCCGCAATTTACCACTTTTTCGAAATTTATTATTTAAACAAAACATCTACTATTGAAGATTTTTTAAAGATTATTATGAAACATGAATTATTATTACAAAACATTTACTATTAATAAAAACATTTATTATTATATAAAAATTGCGGTTTAATTACCACCTTTTTCGTAATTTATTATTCAAACAATTTAAACATTTACAGGACCTTATCAAGTACGAATATTAAGTAGAAATATTGAACATTGAAATAAAAACAATTATGCAAGATTCCAGCCCAGCGAAATATATTTATTCTATGCTAATATAATAATAATAAAAATAGTCATTTCTGCTAGATCTATCGCGACTTAATTCCACAATTCTGATTACGACATTATAGTGATAACTGTTTATTTATCGTGTCAGATAAACGAGGTCTATTGCGCGTTCTTACCAGTTGTAGACCAAAAGCTTGAAGATGACGAAAGAAGGCTTTGCATTCATAAATTATTATGTATACTCTCGTCGATTGAAGCGCGGTGTCAGGAGTCTGGAATAACTTCTGAGAACAATTGTGATACGACAAAACAACGTATTATCTTACGTAGTTAGTCATTGCGTGTACGACGTGATAAATATTACACGTCCTTTTCGTCAAATATATTACTTAATAAACATATTCCAAATAAATCATCGATTGATGAATAGGCCTTTACATAATAATGACTGATATCGATCAAACGGATATTACATTTTTTCTTTTCCCTTCAAGGTGGATCTGTTTAGAGAAATAACGTTTCGGAACTCGAAACGAACGTACAAAGGTATACCTGTTATGGCCTCGAACATGGATACCGTGGGAACCTTCGAAATGGCCAGTGCCTTGTCAAAGGTAAATGAAACCGAAACTGATTAATGTCTATCTTTCATTTCACTTTTTCAATTTTTTTTACGCATAATTTCGTCTCGATCGTCGAAACTTGTTTTGACTTTATTGAAACAGACCCAAACAAATTCGTCTCAATCGTCGAACTAGTTTTGACTTGATTTCGTGTTGCGGAAATATCAATCGTTCGAGAAACCTTTTAAAACGCGCTTAACGGATGTCACTCTCGGACTCTTGCCAGCGTTTTTCATACTCGTGAAATCACCGAATACATCGTTGCTTTTTTTTTTGGTCGCGTATTTTCAGCACGGTCTTTTCACGACGATTCACAAGTATTACACGACCGAGGATTGGATAGAGTTCGCAACGAAAAATCCGGAGAGCTTGGAAAATGTGGCTGTCAGCTCGGGTACCAGTCAAAACGATTTCGATCGATTGTCAAGTGTTATCGCTGCAGTTCCTGCCCTCTCGTTTATCTGCCTCGACGTTGCGAACGGTTATTCTCAATACTTTGTTGAATTCGTGAGGAAAGTACGCGCCGAATATCCGGGACACACGATTATCGTAAGTCTCGCGCCTTTTCACTTAAAAAAAAATGAATACGTTTTGCCAATTTTCTTCGTTTCGAAAAACGTGAAAATAAGGACACGGTAAATAATGATGAATGTTTTTATTATTCTTATCAATAGATTTTGTTATTAATAGAATTAATTCTTATTAATAGATTATTATTATAAATGTAAATAAGAATTAATCGAATTAGATCTTATTTATAGATTTTCGAAGAGTGCAACGATCTTTTCGCCATTTTATAACGACTTAGTCAAAATCTAAGAAAAAACAAATGTACGTTAAATGGTTCTCTATTTTGTCATATGTAAAATGTTAATTCAGGGGTCTATTAAACTCTAGTGTTTTTACAGTACGAGAATTTTTCAAGTTTTTAGGTCAACCTGTATTGATCAATCAAAGCGTCAATGCAGATGCGACATGCCAGGGTAACATCGCCTTTCGAATTACCTACAAAAAATTAAAAACCGTGATCGTGGCCTTCTCATAAGCTTTATTCCAACTTCGCGAGCTTGAAAAATAAAAAACGTCCACCCTGATCGTCTCATCATTTTTGGCCCAACTTGGTGACTGAAAAATTAAAAACGTTCATTCTGGTCCTCTCATCACTTTTAGCCCATCTGGGTGACGTAACCTGGTTGGTGATTCTTCGATCGTTTTTAGTTTCAATGGTACACGAGATAGGGTATATTCTTCAATGCAATGGTATTAAGGTGCGCCTATCATTGATTACAGGCCGGAAACGTTGTTACTGGAGAGATGGTCGAAGAGTTGATATTATCCGGTGCGGATGTTATCAAGGTTGGAATTGGACCGGGTTCGGTTTGCACGACGAGGATGAAAACTGGGGTCGGTTATCCGCAGCTGAGCGCGGTAATCGAGTGCGCAGACGCAGCCCACGGTTTAAAGGGTCACATAATTTCCGTGAGTCTTCTATCAATGCTGAACGACCGTGACATGCTTAAACTTTTGTCTCGTTGCCAAGGCGGAAAAATTCGTCTTAGCGGCGATGAGATCAACGAGAGAAAAAAAAGAGACAGAAGATGTGAAGAACTTTTTTTTTGTTTTTCCGTAGGACGGAGGTTGCACTTGTCCCGGTGACTTGGCAAAGGCTTTCGGTGCCGGGGCGGATTTCGTAATGGCGGGTGGCATGTTCGCCGGTCACGACGAATGCGGCGGCGAGGTTATAGAAAAAAACGGTAGAAAATTGAAATTGTTTTATGGAATGGCGTCGAGCACTGCCATGAACAAACATGCCGGTGGTATCGCGGAGTACAGGTACGCTAATAATGACTTTCATTGTTTCGAATGATTTTTTGTTTAACCCTCTGTTTTTTGTTTAACCCTCTGTGGTCACACTATCTAAAAATAATTCGCTGATTACACCGGTCGAAAAGACCCCAGCATGGTTTAACCCTTTCAATACGCAGAAAAATCAGACCGAGCGCGCCCCATTGCCGGAATCAGTTATTTCTCCTCCAAGCGATTATTACATAAAATACCTTTTATGCCTAAAGATTGAAGGTCTTGGAGACGCATAAACGTCCCCATAACAACGCACCATCAACAACTAGGATTTCAGAAGCTTCATAGGATTTTCTAGGATTTTCTGTTCTACATGTTTTTCAATAACTGGGACATATGTTGTCATAGTCGTAATATCAACAATTCTCCAGACTGGGACAGCACATGCGATCCAGTGCGAGAGGGTTAAACATTTGACACGTTGCCATTATCGTTACGAACGACACGTAAACATTCAGGGTATTAGTTCGAACCATTCCAAACAAGAATATCATGGGAAATATAACTTATATTAATTCTAGATTAAAGTTGCGTACGGGGTTATTTGGACCCCAGTGACCATGGAGGGTTAATCACCCTTTCCTCTCGCGTCGTACGATCCGGGACATCACTATTTCCAGTTCTCCAGAAACTACCTCTTGATGGTTATCACTCTCTGCGAATGCACCAGCTTAAAGGACTTTTCGCGGCTTTCTGGGATTGTTCATTCATAACCGTTGTCAAAAACGACTCCGCGTTTTTCTTACCGAAGTCACCGTCGTTAAGAGCAGAGGATTAAGTTCTAATAGAATTTTAAGAAAATCGGTCCAATTGTTTTGGTTTTAAAGGAATATTAATTCGAAAAGAATCCTCTCGTACTGGAACTGTTCGAATCGTGTTTTTTTGCAATTACCATATTTTAAATCATAAAAACTTGAAAATTGTGTATAAAAATAAGTTAACTCGATTTCATGTTTTTCATGCGTAATTATTCACGATAATTCGCCACCGTCGTTTGACAATCGAACCGAAAATCCTTCAATCATGAACTTACATTTTTACAAACATCCCAAATAAACTTAAATTTGTACAAAAAGAACCAAACCCAAACAAATTAAATTTTTACTAACAAACCCAAACCCAAACGAACTTAAATTTTCACGCATTCGAGTGATCGATGGCTGAAGAAAAAAGGCATCGATCACTCGATGGCATTTTCGATTTTGTTTTGACGATTATCTTTTTTTTGTCATCAGGTCATCCGAGGGAAAGACCGTTGAGGTACCTTACAGAGGAGCAGTGGAGGCAACAGCGTTAGACATTCTCGGTGGTTTGCGCTCGGCGTGCACATACGTGGGTGCATCAAGATTGCGCGAGTTGCCGAGACGCGCGACCTTCATACGATGTACCCAACAATTGAACACAATGTACGGTCCCCATTCAGAGGTGTAAAGTTCTCGTGCCGCGAAACTCGAATCCGCGCGCATGAGATGCTCCCCTCGTTAGGTGGAGTGGAACAAACACAACTAGAATCAATTGCGATGTGTTTCAATCACAAGAGCGGAAGCGCGCGGCGTTCGCCTACGTTTCCTTTTCTCCTGCACCTTCTCAGCCGCGCGTCTGCTTTCCGGAAGAATTTTTTACGACCGGTCGAGCAACGAAGCCAACGGCCGTAATAGAAAAAAAAAACAAATTCCGTAAGGGCTAATTTATTGCAATATCGTGTAGTAAAGAATTACGTATTTCGTTATGCGATAATTGCGACGAACTACTGGCGAAAAGGGACTGATACGCTTTTAGAATTTTCAATCGGAAGTTATGATTGATGGCCACGGAAAAACATTGGAATGAATTCATTATTCAAAATGGAATTATTCATTATTCAATGAACACGTTGTTCAAAAGATTTGAAATTTTTGAAACTTGCCGTTAATTGGCTGCCGGAAAATTATTTTTCTGATTGTTATCGGAACTACTTTTTTTATTGTTACAAAAGAGCGAAGTTTTTGCGAAATATAGTATAAACCGAAATTTCACCCGACAACAATTTCAGAAAATTGGAAATCGATTGAATGTTTTACTATCGTTTTTCTGCTTGCTTCCGATCGAAAAACTGCCAAGTGCGTTCAGCATTTTCATTGCTAGTAGAAGTAATGTTGTTATTACCGGAGGAAGCTTCCCGCTCGTAGTTATTGGTTCAAAAAGTCGAGTCGAAAAATCGAAACGAGGAAGGCGCGCCTCTTTAGTCATGTATAAAAAAGAGACTGCTCACAATCGCCCATAAATAATGGCAAGGATTGCTTCACTAAAAAAAGAGATAACATAACAAAATGTCTTCCTGGCAGATGAACTTTAACATCCCCATCATTGCTTACGACTCGGCTTTGAATACTCAACACCGCGCTCTTTCAGGTGTATATAAAGGTTTTATGTTTTTAATTTTCGAGACGATTCGGCTCGTTTGACGAATCAATACGAATCGTTGAATCGGATGTGAAGTTCCCTCCACTGTTTTTAGTTATCGACTTTAATATCTGCCGTTAAAAACCAGATAAAAACCGGTGAAAACAAAAAACAGAAATCGCTACGATTAGAATTCAGAAATTTTTATATTTTCGAGCGAACGCACGAAATACACACGCGCGCACACGTCAGCCACGTTGCACTCGAAGTGGATATTATTGAAACGCTGAATCAGTATTCATACGTTAGCACAATGCTTTTTTTTTTCTTGCGGCGTATCACCGAGCGACACGCACAAAGAGTTTTAGAAATTATACACATCTCGAATTTCACGATTTTCAAATATTTCCTCGTGCATCGGCACCACCTGCGATCGTGTTAAAAGCTTTACTGAAACAGTGACGATCGTTAATGAACGGGCCATTTGAAGGCTACTTATTTATAGAATTAACTTATTTTCTTATTATTTGTGGAAATCAACGATATACATCGCTGGAAACGCAAAAAATAAATTACGTTGAAAATTTAACCCTCCTAAAACGCACCAGCTACGCATGCAAATATTCGGTGCCTCAAATTGGTTATCATTTTTTTTGTCGAGTCATTGAAAAATAATTCTAGAGAATATTTATCTTTATTTAACGAAAAATGTAAGGAGACCGCATTTGGATTACATACGGATTTTCGCAAAACTTCGAGATAAAATCTTGACGAGGGGCCCAACTTGGGAAGTTTGTCTTTGTTAAGCCTGGCATACGGGATAAATCGTTCGACGAAAATATGAGCGTAGTCCAAAGAATTTCTAGTTGTGATTTATTAAGTAATTTAAAAAAGCGAAAAAAGAAAAACAATAATCGATGCGTCCACATTATTTGCTATACGTCAAAGGGCGTGAACAACAGTTTTTGGGAAAATACAAGCGAAGAAAAAAAAGAAAAAACCTCATACGAGCAATATTGAGCCGAATTTCCAGTTGTACAAAATATTCTCTGAAAAATGTCGTTCGCGTTTCGACCATCGTGCTCCATTTCCGGTGTACATCTCGCTTTTTTAGCACACGTTGCAAAATAAAAAAAAACAGATAATATCACGTGAAAGAATTGGCAAATGCGACAGCTTAGCGAAAATGACCTCCGGAAGTTCTGTCACTCTCCCTCTCTCTCTATCAAAGTGCCGTACACATTTAACAATATATTATACAAGAACTCATGACAATTGAAATGTATTTATATACACTAAAAAAATGAATATTGGAGAAAAAGGGAAAACCGATATAAAAAAAGAAAAGGTTTTAAAAATTTGGCCTCCCGCCATTTCTGTAGTCAAGGACTCCGATACGGTGCCCCTATTCCTGAAACGATACACACGTATTAAGTTTGTAAATTCGCTGTAAAACCACACAGTGTATGTATATCTGAAAGTGAACGATAAAAAAATAATGTATATATATATATATGAAATAAACTCACTAAAATAATATTTGGTGTAGATAGTTCGGTTCAGAGGTGGTGCGTAATACATTGTTTTCTTGTTGGTTATTGGAAGAGCGCTACTTCGACTTCCGTTATCAATTCGTATCACAATTATATACATACGTGTATCGGCTTTTATGCAGTATCGAGGCATTGCAAGGATATCGTTTTCACACATAAATATGCACCAAACTGGCGGATAAACGAGGGTATGAGAAATCGTGAAAAATCTACGAGTGTTTATGATTTCGTTGGGTCTGCGGATAAAAGTACGGGGAAAGGTGTAGCACTAGAAATCTATAGAAGAGTCAAAGAGAACGAAAGCAGAATGCAAAACAAAATTGAACACTTTCAACAGCACACAAAAGTACAGGTATATTTTTTTGAGATTATTCAATACCTTATCTTCACTTTGCAATTTTTCCGTACCATCTTACTTTCAAGACACGCGTCACGAATTTCGATGCACCGTCGACGAATTATCGTATCGTTATTCGTTAATTGGAAGATTAAAAAGAACAATAGCGAACGGCGAATAAAAAAAAAAATACCGCGTTATTCGTCAAGCTTGGATTTAGCATATTTTTATTTCGCAATAATACGTTCTCTTCGTCAGGACACGCGGTCTTCAGAAATGGTTATTCCTTTCTTTCCTTTTTCCTTCTACGTTACATTTATTGCTATCGACATACATTCAGCAAGTGGAGATTTTATTTTCATTCCCTTTACCGAGCACAGTGAGAATCGCTCGACTTGGACGTTACAGCTTCGGAGATTTCTTTTTCATCGTTTCGTGGTCGCGTGAACAAATCTCGCTCGTTTAAAAAATCCGCGATTCGCATTTTTCGAACCTACACGATTCCGAGCTCACACGAGAGCCGAAAACGCGTTCATTGTATATGGGATGGGTTGCTGCGTGTTTGCCTTTTCACCATGTACCATAAGAGAATAGTTGCATGGGAATAAATGAATGAAAAACAGAAAAAAAAATCGTTTTTTTCTCGAGTTCTCCCCGTGTACTGTTCTATCCTCGATTGTCGGAGGTACAGCCAGTTAATATTTCACTGCTTCCCTGGATCTAAAAAAAAAAGAACGAAAACGTACGTACCTAACGGCGACAAGATAGTTTTCTTAGAAAATTCTAATTCACGAGGACAATCGGATAAACAGGTAGTAATTTCGTAGAGACCGAGGTTATCGCAGATATTAATTAATAGTTACATCTAGATATATACATATGTATCGTATGCCAAAAGTATTCTAGTTACGTACGTAGGTGTAAATGTAAAGCCGCTACATTATCACGGCATTGAACGCTCCTTATATTGTGCACGAGTGAAAATTTCGTTATACTAAAAAAAAAGCGAAAACGTAAGAACAAAAATGGACGAGTACCCTACGGCGAGGCAACGACGTTGGAGGGGATGTTACTTTGTGTCGTCTTTCTGTAATGATCCCACCAATCGTACGAAAATATTTGAGCGTTTCGTTTTGCGATGTTGTTCGAGCTTCGTCGTTTCATGCGAAAAAAAAACACGTTTCGTTCGAGTTTTCCTATTTTTTGCTCGTCCTAACAATTGCACTCTTCTTTGAGTCTTTCCGTTCCCTCGAGCCTATGAAAAGGAGTGCTCGTGTTATCTCCTTAGCACACGTACCTATGGGGACTCTCGACAAATGATGATCGAATCGGAGCGCTTCATTTCAACGAAGGATATAAACGGGATAATAGAAGAAAAAAAAATGCACTTTCGTCTGTTTCATATTTTTCGTTTCGTTTACTTTGTCTTCGGAGGGTCATCGGAGAAGCCAGCGATCCTCGGATATTCCTTTTCAACTGGCTGCGGTCACCTGCTAATCTTAGTCCTTACAGCTACGTAATATTTCTCTCTCTCTCTCCCTTTTGTTCCTTTTTTTCTTTTCTTTAGTTTGTTGTTTTTTTCGTATGGAAGAAGAGTTATGAACGACAAAAATAAATGACACGTGTGAGCATAATAATGTTGGTTATTACATATTACACTGTTCAAACTCAAATAAATTTCAGATTTAATCCCCTTACAATTAGAAATTGGAACGATTAATATACTACAATATATGTGTATACACGAATGTGTGTACGTGTGCAGGGCACAAGCATACATACATCTATACACACACACGCGCGCGCACACACGCGTATATACATATATAAATACGTGTCTGTATATTTATATATATATAAACATGTGTACGTCGAAAATAAAGGAAACGTCGAGTGATGTTCGCACTATATATGAAATTGAACTCAGTGGTTGGTTTTTTGTTCTTTTTTGTTGTTTTTTTTTTCAAGAAAGAAAAATATTCTTGCTGTATGAAATAATCAGCCAATTATCGCGATTTTGTTTGTTTCTTTGCTAAGAGTAAAGATTGTATGGAGGTAACAGCAGGCATTTACCGCGTCCCAATGGAAAGCTATCTGAAAACTGTTGGAAATAAAGAAAGGATTACTGCACATAATCGTAGTTAACGAGTACCCTAATCGAAGTACTCCGTCTTATTTATAAAACAGACGCAAACGGACGCGCGCCCGTCACACACATATATATAGATATCATTAATAAAATTCAAAGGTGTAAAGTATGTGTATGCATTTTCATATACAAAATATTATATTCAATTTTTATATAAAACAAAAAAACAACAACAACAATAACATTGTGCGGGTATCGAACGTCTTTTCTTAAAAAAAAAAATCATTTCGCAACGTTTCTTTGCTGTCAAACCACATTTCACACAATCCCTGTAAATGATCGATTAATGCATTTCAGCGAGTATAAATATACGAGACAAGAGATAAAACATTAGACGTGTCACCTTATCTTACACCATTGATGTATATATATGTATATATATATTTGTTTCTGTATCTTTCAATTATCGCTCCCGTCGCTACACGATCGCGGCGCTCAAAAGTGAGTCAAGCGCCCGATCGCGCCGGGAATTATTCGGCGACATCGAGAAACAATTCGGATAGACAATTTTCAATCGTATCGAAAGACTTGCGGACAGGAAGATGCACGGATCGAGGAACGATTTTTTTTGGTAAGGAATAAAACGGGGATGGCGGATAATCGCGATGTGCGAAACAAGAAATATTGGTACGTTGATAAAAGGATGGAAATAGATGTAGGAAGGATTATGCATCTTCCACAAACGGATTGTTACGAGTAGAAACGGTAATACTCACATATTCTTTTTTTTTTCTTTCGTTCATCGATTCCGATGATCGGTGTCCGTTCAGTTGTCGGAACTGGGCTGAGAGTATGCGTAGTTTTGGTAACCACTTGGGAAGCCTGGATTTTGTTGACCGGACGGTGGTTGGGGAGCCGTGCCCGTATTCGCGTAATAACCGGCTGGTGCGGCACCCGCTGGATTCATACCGGGATAATTCCCGTAGACCTGGGGGAACGCGTTTGGCGCGGCTCCCTGAGGTCCCGCAGCTTGGGCTTGCATCGGCTGCTGCATTTGGGGCTGTGCCATTTGATTAGCCTGCATGCCCAACTGTCGAGCAGGTAACAACTAATCATTACGGTTTCGAAGATTTGTTTGGGTGTCGTTTTGTACCAAACATTCCTTTCCAAACGATTGCAAAGGCAGGTAAAAAAAACATCGAAAATATAATAATATTCGAAAAGATCATACCTTGCCGGCCTTCATCTGAGCCTCAATCGCCTCAGCTTCTTTAACTTTGCCGATGCTTCTGTAATACTCCGCCCATTGGGCGCTGTAATCCGCCTGTCCGCCATTTTGTGCTGCGTTCGGTTGCTGCTGCTGCTGCTGCTGTTGAGGCGTCGCTTGTTGAGGTTGTTGCTGCGGTTGCTGTTGCTGTGGAGCTTGCGACGCTGGTCCTCCCGCACCAGGAGGTGCTGATAAAGATGAATTCATTTCAAATATGAACTCACTTCTCGGAGCATCCAACGTCTACGTTTTGCTTCGATCGAATTCTTCGTGATATTTTATCTTGACTCTGACTTACCGGGTTGTTGACTGTGATCGGGCTTCGGTTGCTTCGCTTGTTGCTCGATCATATCGGCCTCACGATGCATTCCGAGCGAACGATAATATTCTGCCCATTGGGCGCTATAATCCGGCTGTCCAGTCTGCGGATTTACTTGCACGGCTGCTTGACTAGCGTTACCTATAAATAATCCGATGCGTTATAGAACTTATGATATTTTCGAGGAAATGAAAAATAAATGTTCTATCCGCTGTACTAACTCGAGTCTGCGGACTGTTGTTGATTCGGCCAAGCCTGATAGCCCGAGCCTGCGTTCCAACTGGGATTGTAGCCGATAGGACCTTGGCCACCGGCGAACGGAGCGCCTCCCTGACCCTGGAATTCGTGCATGGGATCGCACTATAAAGAAGATAATAATACATTCCTTTGGGATGAACCGTCCAATGAATGTTATTCCCCGTCGTCATCGGCACTTCTTTATAAACGCGAGTTTTCGATATGTATGAAACATCGTTAAGATTCTGTTCCTCGTGCATCTTCACGAGACGGTTTATCCCAGTCCACTTACAGCTAGTTCCTAAAGCGGATTTGCTGCTTTGTAAAATCAATTTTGACAGTCATCTATCCGGAAAAGCAATTTGAACAAAAATTGTTACATTTTCTCTTACCATGCCCAACTTTTCGCTGAATATTCTTTTGGCGTGCTCGACCTGTTCCGGATTCCCGCGAATAATGAAGATCTTCTCGTTCTCGTTGCTCTGATTTCTACGATCGAGTTCGCAGTGAGCTCCGGTCTGTTGATTTATTTGCTTGATCGTCTCTCCACCTGTCGCCATACGAAACGAATGCAGACGAAAATTGTCAGTTTTTCCGTGATATTTTCAGTGTCCAAGAGGTATCAATGGTTTCTCTATTGGTTTCGATTCTTCTTAAGAATTAACCTTTGCCGATGATTATTCCACACTTGGTGGACGGCACGGTAAAGGTCGTTTCGATTTTGTCCTGCATCGGACCACCGCCGCTCTGACGCCTGTCCCATCCGCCGTACTCGCCCGGTTGACGCCCGCCGCCTCCACCGAACCCATTTCCTCGCGGCCCGCCACCGCCTCGACCACCGCCACCCATCGCGTTCCTTCCGTCGTCTCTTCTCTGTTAAAAACAAGTCGTTAACTATGGGTGACGAAGAAGATGCGAAAGGAGAAAAAAAGATTGTTTTGTATCAAAATTGATAATTACACTGTCTATGAGTTCCTGAATCCGCTGTCGAGCCAGTTCGACCGCTTGATGCTTGCCGGAAAGAAGACATTTACGATCACCCGGGCCATCTTCGCGGCCTTGTTGGAATTGAACTCTTGCGCCGGTCTCGGCTTGAATTTTTTTGATCATGTCGCCACCCTTACCGATAACGACTCCTACGGCGGCTCTCGGTACGAGTACCTGTCGATCGATCGCATAACCATGAAATTGACACAGAGTTCAATCGGTAAAACGGGTTTCGTTTCGGTAATATTTTTTTTTACCTCGACTCCATCGCTTCCAGGTCCACCGTGATTGTAACCATTGTTGTCGTTTGAGAAACTTCCCCTGTCTCCTCCTCTCGAACCTCTGTGGAACATTTGCATCTCTTTCTCGGCAATCAGCTCGTAAACCAACTGCTTCGCGTACTCGACTTTCTGAGGATCACCGGTGATACTGAAAAGTGGTAAATATAACAACAACAAAAAAAACAATTGATTGAGCAACGTTTCGATGCAATCACGAGGTTCCAGTGATTGGAATTCTCAGGTTCAGCAATTAGAATTTATCAACGGCGGAATCGCATCGCCGTTGTAGTTCTCAGCGTTGGCAAAGCTTTGAAAAATGAAAAACAGCCTTTTGCCAAATACGATTTAAGAAGTTTATGAATAATTAAAAGTGAGTCTACCGGAGTGGCTTTTCTTGCTCTTGCGACGGTCCATCCTGTATGACGACCATTTTGGCTCCCGATTTTTCTTGGAGCTGTTTTATCGTTTCACCACCTTTCCCGATAATGAGACCGACCTTTGGTCCGGGTATCATCATCTCGACGAAATTTGGATGTCCGCCGCCACCGCTACCGCCACCCCCGCCCATCATCGATCCGGAGCCGCTTCCACCACCGCTGCTCCCACCGCCGCTCATATTCATGTCGCCGATTCCTTCCGTTCTGCTCCTCTGATTCACGATCGATAGAACTTGCTCTTTGGCTCGACTGTAACATACGTTCGCGTAGAACGTGCGATAAAAAAATATTTTTTTTCCTTTTTCATACAATGCTTCCGCTGCTCGAGATGCATTTGATTTTTTATGTTTTAATTTGAAAAGAAGAAAAAGAAATAATAACTAAGGACTAAGGCATATGAGAGTTCAAGGTATTACAATATTTGTTTGCAAAACACAATCACATGGTATTTTTGGCGGGCCGATAAAATACACGAACAAGGATATTCGCAAAGTCGTATGTACGGTTAATAAGTCATTACTTTTTTTATATGTATGGTTTCATTTTCGTTTTTTTTTCGTTCTCTTTCGTATCATCATTGCAATGAAAATCAACAGATACAATGTCGAGTTAACAGACTGTATGGTAACCTCGTAGACGTACTTATGGTAGTAAAATCTAAGTACAAGTGATGTATATGTGTGGATGTAAGTGTGTATATGTTTTTGGATAAGACGAACAAAAACGGAAACACGTATAGCAATAATGATAATCGAATCTGTATATCCTCGTTGCGAACAACACGTTCCCATGCATAATCCTATTCCCTCCATCATCATCCGCGCGTCTTTTTCAAAATTCACCCTCTTTCACTTAATCGCCAAGCATATCAACTCCTGGTGAAAGTAAAAAACTAATTAGTAAGTACAAAGATTGGAAACGTATTCGAAAAAGAGAGGAAAAAAAAACCATACGAGGATTCCATCTAGCGACAAATTCGTCACATTTTTAGGACAAATAATTTCGAAGACGTAAATATCAATACATATATACGATATACGTGTGTATAATATATATCGTATTTATGAATCGTTTTTATGAATCACATCTGTGAGTGTTCGTGATGCGCACAATGTGTTCAGGCACTATACTAACAAATAATAACCAACAACAACAAAAAACGAGACACAATTCTGGAAATATTAATGTCTTTTGTTTCTTTGTTTCGCCCCTCTCACTTTCGGTTATCATTGAGAATTTCACAGAGTAGGATGACATTGTCGAAAATGTTTCTTTCTTTCCACAAGTGCGTGTATTTTCTGTCCTTGATTAAATAAACTGATTCAATGGCGATAGAAGAAGTACGTCACAAATTCAATGAGCATATTGCAGATTTGCTCGTTCACAGTGAACGATGTAGTTTCGTTCATTTTTTTTCGAACTCAAAAAAACAACCGTACAAACTCTGCCTCCGTAGATTAGTCTTTCGTAACGAAAAATGAATAAATAAACGACACACCCGCAGCCGACAAAATAGTGTGCTGTCACCTAAACGGGAAAAAATCCAGGTACCATAAACGACCAAAAAAGCATATACACGTGTATAAATATCCCGTACGAGTATTTCGTAACCAGACCAATATTGTGATTTATCCGTCGTCCGTTCTGGGGTTTTATCCGTCATTATGGGATTGGAATTGCATACAAAGATATTATGGTTTTTTTTTTTGCTTGTTTATAAATTCATATGGAAAAAAATAAGAATAAGAAGAAGAAGGGAAAACGAGTTACTTGACAGCTTCTCGCGAGCCGGTTAGAGTGCAAACACGCTCAGGCAGACCGCCACTTTCTGGCGCCATTTGTATTTTACATCCTGTTTCACTTTGCAATCTTGTTATTTGTTCTCCGCCTCTGCCGATTACTGTAAAAATATCAATCGGTTATTAGAACATTTTTAAATCCATTTTTGTCATAAGTATAAAAACAAAAAATAAAAAACAATGTGTTAAGAATCAGTTGCGCAATGAAACACGTTGAAGCTAAGAGAAAGTAATCATGAATTACACAATGTTCCTTACGGAGGAAATTTGTGATATTTCTTCTGTTCTTTTTTTTTTTGAGTTAACATTTCCTATTAACGAAGTTCACGTTCATCCAACTCGTATTTATTACCCGTTATCAATTTTTTGTTTTTTCTTTATCTTTGGACAACTGCAAATACTCACTCAGTCCGACCATTTTATCTGGAACTCTGATATCCTCGTTACAAATACCCCCGAGACCACCCATCATGCCTGGCGGAGACGATACCTGTTGGGCCGCCCTCATCGCTTGATTGCCAACATCGCCGATCGGAGGACCCGAGCCTGGACCACCGCCCCCACCTCTCATCCCAATCATCGGATCGGCCACCAAAGCCGTCATTTTCTTTGCTTCCGGTTCTGAGAAAAAAATCATCAACACAGGGATATCCAAGGGGCAGTAACATCTGCCGCGCCGATAGCTATTTTTTAAAATCATCTTATCTTCCTCTTCGCTATTTTCAGTCATATTACAGAACGATACACCGGTGGAGATAAAAATTTAGACAGGTTCGATGATATTTGTGGAACAAATAACACATAGCCAAGGAAACGACTTTTTCTCGCCGTGATTACCATCCGGATTGGGAACAAACTAAAAGCGAGAGTTTTAAAGCGCAGAGAAAAAAATAATAGGGCAACGAAACGAGGAACGAATGGGAATGTCAGCGTCGAATGGTCGATATGGAATTATCTCTCCTTCGCACTCTCCATCCTCCGATGATGCATGAAGATGGCCCAAAAATAATACAGTTTGTCTATACATACGTGTATTCGCGCACATTGCAAAATTTTTCAATTGATCAATACAATACAAATAAGAATGTAAGACGGTCCATTTCCGACCAATCTTTCAAGTCTTGAAACTTCTGGGTAGAAAAAAGAAGTACACGAGAACAGATTTCAGGAATGGGTGATCTTACCTGTCCCGTCTTCGAGGGGACGCTTGAGCTTGTTTTCAGTGCTTCCTTGTGCGCCAGCAGGGTTTATCTTCGCTGCTATCTGTGGAGTCAACAATATTTGCAATGTTAATGAATGATCCTCTGCTGTGATTCAGGTTCAAGCAGGAGTTTATTCAAAATACAAGGTGGCAGAGGCCGTCATTTCTGTCGCCTTTGAAGAACCGCTTTTAACAATTATCTGTATTTTGTACCAAAAGAAACAAGACTGGACCGAAAGAAAGAATCCTGCTTATCGGCAACATCTTGTGCTCATTGGACATATCAATCCTATGAACATTTGTTGGAAAGCAACTATGCCTCTCGTACAAACTGTCACTGAGCCGTTCCTATCTTAATACCATGTTCTCCCAAGTACATTTACAAAAACCACTAAGAGCCGTATGGCAGATTGTGATCCAGATGACAGTTGCGTTGCACAATGAGATTTGGAAAATTTCTAGCTCAGAGTACAATCCTATCGTCGGCAAGACTCGTCTCGTTCTATCTGTAGCGGAGAAGTTAAGGATACAGAAACAAACGTTCGTATTAAGGCTTAGGGGACAAAAAATCTTTTAGGCCCTAATTAAGTTTAGAATGCTTTGACATGCACATATGTACGTGAGTGGGTGGATGCGGAAGCACGGAAATGCGTGTGTTTGCATACACAACATAAATGCGTGTAGTTGGATGCGCTCGATGAAAAAATCGACAAATATTTGTTCGAATTAGGATGTTTGTCTCGTGAAGCGTCAAAGGCGGAAAAGAAGGGGGGCGGAAGTTGCGCGGGCTAAGGCACGATTAGCTCAGGATTTAATACAGAAAAACGTGGATGGGTAAACAACGGAACGAAATAAAAGCCGCGAGTTCGCAAGGACGTGTTTTTTGTTTGACGGGGACGCGCGATGGAAGCGCCCTATATAGGGCCCCATTTTCGGGTATAAACAGCGAAAATGAAAAATGGCTTGTGTACACCGCCTCGTTCGGCGTTCGTCAGCCCGCGCTCACGCGATCCTTACTTTTACGCGGATGAAGAAACCCAATGGAGAACAAAATAATAAAAGAGAACGGAAATAAATTCGGCATGGCGTACCTGTTTGGCCCGTTGCAGAGCTGCTGCGAAAGCAGAACTCTGGCTGAAATTTTGTGGCGGAGCGACCGCTGAATAATCACTCATGTTGAACCATGAAGGGCTAGGACGTTACTCCGGCTTATCCCCGTCGGGATTTTTTTTTGCCGCTTTGTATTTCGCGTACTTTGTCTTCTGGCTCTAACTTCTCCTCTTTCCGTCTCTTTCCCTCTCTCTCTCTTAGTCTTACTCGATACGTATCAGTCGTGGGTGATGCGCGTGGACGCGATGGAAAGCGCTATACGGATTCCTGGTGTGTCGAAGACCAAGAGTTTCGGATACGTTTTTTCCTGAGATTTATCCTACTTTGTTTCGTTGAACGCCGAAGGAAAGACAGAATGGGGGCACGGATACACAGTACTGGCGGGGAACAACGGCGAGACGGTGCAAGGAGCGCGCGCACAAGCGTCGGTCTCGGGTGATGCGGAAACCAGACTCGGAATAGAAAGAGAGGGATAGAGGAGGGGAGATAAAGAGCGAGAGGGAGGATCGTGCTTCCGCGCTGAAAACATCGAATTTTTTTCAATCTCGCTAATATCCGAAAACGAAACTTGATTTCATCGCGCTTTCACGGTTGACGAGAATATTCACGAACCGTTCGAGGTTAACGACCCGATTATCGTGATTATTTCTTTCGTCACACCCGCGTGCTGATATCGAAACTTTTTTTTCAGAGCTACGAAACTTCACTTTTCGTTGAGATTCCTTTCCCTTCTAGAGATTTTGTCCTTCGCGAGATATCGAAACGCAACTTCCAATCACTTTTTCGCACATACCTTTGCGTCTTTTATCGACACGGCGATTGGTCAGAACCGCTACATCACGCGGGATCCAATTGGACGGAGGGAGACACGAGGCGATCGACTCGTCCAGTATCGCTGACGTGTACTTTTTACGTGCGAAAACAACCGATTTCCTGGTTCAGAAATGACCAGAGTTGCAAACTTATGGCCTCTGCACACTGCGCGCGATGGGCGACAAGCGATGAGCGATATCCAATGAGACCTCAAGTATGACGGAAATGTTCTATGAGAGTGGAGTTGCCATTGGATATCACTCATCGCTCGTCGCTCATCGCTCGCAGTGTGCAGAGGCCATTACTGTCCAATGTTGAGAGCGCGATTGCGGCTCGATATATTTTTGCAGCGAACATAGATTTACATGGAACAACGGCGCTTATGGGCGCGCGTGGCAGAGTTTTCGTGGGGTTATTTTAGTTGGTGGATAGTTGATAATTGTTGTAGTTGATAGTTGAAAATTAGCCTTTTAGTTGATGGATAGTTGGATCTGCGAATTTCATTTGCAGATCCAACTATCAACAACCATTGAAAATTCGCCTTTTTGTTTCAAAATGTATCTTCAGTGATTGTGGTTAAAACCTCGAGTGCACGACGTTTACTGTTTAGTTTGTGCTTTATCTAAAGTTTAATTTTCCACCCACGTACTGCTCTTTTTTTCGAAAATTTTTTCGCGTCTCTGATAACTCGAGCTATACGAGCTATCGAGAACGAATAAGACCTCTACATCATTCCGTAGTTTTTTCAATTTTAATATCAATTTTAACAATTTTTACGCGACAGCTGTCGCGAAAAATCTTCGACACGATTTACCTTGTGACATTTCGTATGTGAAATTGACAAGTCATGACCAGCTCCATGAGAATGCAACCGTGTATCGATCTCCCACTGGCTCAGGGCGTTCTGTTGGAAACTGTCGCCAATGCCAAAGACTATACGCTGATGCATGGTGAGAATTTGTTTCATCCGTTCGATCTGACACTCCTTCCACATTTCAAAGAATCCGCTATTTTTTTCACAGGTATTTCCATGCACTCCGCAAAGCTGTTCGACAGAGATTACGTTTCCATTGCGCCTTTCGTTCTCCTGCCGTCGAGTTTCCCTAGGAGGGAGTTTTCTAAAGCGGTGAAAATTCAAACTATATTCAATACCCTGATGCACAGAGTCGCTCATGACTACAAATTTTTATCGGACAATTTAAAGGAGTAAGTTCCTTCTTTATATAAATGAATTTTTTATTTTTATTCCTCAAAGAAGAAAAAAAGAAACGTTACAGACCGCATTCTTTAGATGCAGAGAAAAACTGTACATTTTCTTAATTTCCCAATTTCCCCTTTTCCAACAACCCAAACAAATTTCCTTGAATGATTAGTAACATTATTAGATATAATAGTTACCGACAATTTTTTAATAATTTTTTTCAATTTAAAACAATTCAACATTTTGCATTTATAATAATAAAACTAGGAAAGTGAAAAAAATGCCTTGCGTTCCAACATTGCAAACTAAACATCATAAAAAGAATCCGAGGATTTTCCATGGACGTAAAATATCTAATCTTTTGTATTTTTAGTATTGTCCAAAGTGACGAGTTCACCGCTAATCTGTTCTCCATCTATAGAACTGTTCACACAGAAGGCTATGCACAGGTAATTGAGGATAAATACTCGAACAAATGTCCATGTTTTTCTTGATTTTTACTGTACATTGATTCTCAGTTTTATCGCTATCAGAACCTCTGTATCTGATACCCTGTATCTAATACCTCCATTTATTTCAGCCCTTGAGTCTTGGGCTACTACGCTCGGATTATATGCTGCACGCTGACGAGGACACAAAAATAATACAAGTCGAATTGAACACGATAGCGTCCAGTTTCGGAGGATTGGCCAGTCGAGTCTCGAAATATCACAGGTACTGGAGATACTGGTATTATTGTCTTTTGCATAAGCTGACGAGTATCCAACATCGCAATGTCTCAACACGGAAAAGAATTCCGGAAGCTTGGATTACATTTCTTATCGAATGTACATATCGTCTCGCATTAAATCGAAATTACGTAGATCGAGCATGAATTGTTTTCCTTTTTTTTCACGAGATGTGTATTTTATTGAACCCTGACGTTGCCAGTGGCCTGAAGGTTTAGCAAAACTTTTTGGCATCCTCCTTCGAAAGCGTAGAATAATTGGTATTTTACAAATATCCTGTAACCTTCTTGCAGATACATTTTTAATGAATTGGGCCACTCGGATAAGGTAGAAAATGTAAGTTGTCTTTGCTTACGTAATTCGTATGACGATAAAAATGAAAGAGCGAACTTGTCACGAGTTATTCGGTAAATGGGAGAAAAAAAATATGAGCACGGAGCAGAATCTTAGTTGCGGACAACTTTCATTGAAACAAGAACGAACGTATGCCTGCCTACCAGTTCTTTTGCATGCAATCCTATCGACAGAAAACATCTCTATCACTTTAAACTCTATCATTTGGTCAGCAAAAATGCATGTCAAGTTTGAATTTTTTTAGATATAGGCTCTAGTAATAATAATATTAATGTATTTGGATAATTTGCCCTCTGTACAAGTTTTATAGGAAGTTCGCACGTTAAGTTTTACACAAATGGGGACTATTTCGAAACGATACGTAATTATTAAAATGCACCTAATATTAGAGAAGCCAGGATGGGTTGTAATTTAAAAAATGTGAACAAATTTAATTGTAACCTAAATTCCACGTACGAAGTACTAGGGCTTAATTAAATATTACATTTTTGTTTTCCCAAATTTAAAATAGCATTCAACGTTTATGAATCATTTATTAAAAAATAATATAAATACAAACGGGTCACCATTTTTTAAAACATCCCAATATTTCCGTTCTTGATAGTCGCAATGCCCGATAATCCTTGAAGAACAGAGGCTTGATGATAGGACGTTACGCATTTAGATTCCAGATAACACGGCGGTGACCGGTCTCTCAGGAGGACTGATCGACGCATGGTCGTTGTATAATGACGAAAAGTACGTATTGCGTTTCAACTTGAATTGAAACAGTAATCGTAACAAGATCCGACCTAACGAATTTCGAATTGGTTCTAGGTCTGTGATATTATTCGTCGTGGAGGATATTACGTACAACATGTGCGACCAAAGATCGTTGGAGTTCGAGATTCGCCAATTGAACCCGAAAGTCCGAATAATCAGAAGAACCTTCAAGAATTTGGCCCAGGAGGAAACTCACTTGGGTCCGAACAAGGAACTGATTGTGTGAGTCGACCGACTGAAATGATGATTTTCACGTGCGAATGGTCAACGCTAAATCCAAACAAACCCAAACAATGGAATATTTTTAGAGGTAACCGCGTGGTATCGGTCGTTTATTATCGTACGGGTTATCAATTGGAGGCTTACGAAGGAGCCGCTGATTGGTCGATGAGACTACTGATTGAACGTTCTCGAGCGATAAAATGTCCTTCTATACAGTATCAACTGGCAGGAACGAAAAAGGTAACGTCTTTCCTCGTAAGCTGTAAAAAATATCCTTGAATTCGGAAAATACAATGTTCGATGGAAATTCACAGGTTCAGCAGGTCCTCGCTCAACCGAACGTACTGAACAAGTTTCTCGATAATCAAGAAGCGGACGAGATACGAAGAGTATTCACCGGGCTATACTCACTCGAATTTGTGAGCAACTATTTTACAAATGCGTTATTTTATTAATTCCACGAGTTAATCAGGTGCTCATTTTAATAAATGTAATGACCAGAACGATGATGGGGACAAAGCTGTGACAATGGCAATCGCCAATCCGACAAAATACGTTTTAAAGCCTCAGCGAGAAGGCGGTGGAAACAACGTCTACGGTAATAAGGTTCGAACGGTATTGGAATCAATGAAAGACTCGGCTGAGAGAAAAGCTTGGATTCTCATGGATCTTATCAATCCGCCTGTACAACAGAATTACTTGGTACGCTCGAACAAAGACGTCGTGCTCCAAGATTTAACATCCGAATTGGGGATTTACGGAGTTGTAATAGGGTAAGGGCTCCAGTGCACATTGTCATTTTTTAATTAACGCGTTGAGCGGCATGCTCATTTTTAAGGCAGCCCCCGCGCCAGGCCACGCCCGCCGCTTAGAAGCGCTGAAATTGTATCGCCAATGTTTCTTATCGCAGTAGTAGATAGTTTACGTTTAGAACGTGGTCCCTGTAGGCAATCTTTCAACACGTTACGCGCAAAGTAAATACATTTTCTGTAATTCCATAAAACAGTATACATTTTATAGTTCTATATCATGTCAGCTGTCAGTCAGTGGTGGTTGACGTGGCCTAAACGGAAAGTTTAGTGTCAGCCACCGATGGCTGACAGGGCGCTCAAAGTTTAAAATCAGAATTCGTGTTTTCGCTTTACAAACTTATCTCAGTAACAATGTATTTGCGGAAAATAGATTGCACCGTCGTCGCTAATTCTATCGAAACTACGATACAGACCGCAAAATAAATTTTTAGACTTCCACGTTGACATTTTTTTATACCATAAAAATAAATTCTTATAATAAGTTATAATAAGTGTATCATAATAAGTATAATAAGTGTTGTAATAACCGATAAGTTAGTATACCTGAAAAAACCAATTCGGCTGCCAGTAACATTTTTCATTTTGGTATTGCAGGGACGAGTCGCAGATTCGAGTTAACCGGCAAGTCGGTCATGTTTTACGTTCGAAGCCGGTGGATTCGAGCGAGGGTGGAATCGTGGCGGGAGATGGGGCTCTCGATAGTCCGTATCTAGTGACGTGAATACAAAAATGTATTATTTATGGAAAATCAATGGAATATTTACTCTACGGTGAATTGTTAGGGGTGAATCGTTAATAATTGTTATTGATAATCTCGATTATACAGGTATTGATGGATTGTTTACACAATAGGGACTGGAGAGGGGATTGTTGGATTCTTCGGGTTATTTGAATAATGAAAAAATGCACGTGATTACTCGTATTTTTGGTAAATTCGTTTTTTTGTTTACCTCTCTCTCTCCTCGATTCTTACGGCGATAGGTATCGTCGGCTTTAACACCAGATCAGCTTTCAGCTTTATATCAGGAATATCAATAATTTGATCTTTCTTGAGTACGTAACGACGCAGAACGGTCGCTAGGAGAACTTTCATCGCCATCATCGCGTATTTGTTTCCTGAAAATTCATCGATCGTCATGTTTATCCAATGATTTACCCGAACCCTAATAAACCCCAGCGTTTTTACCTATGCAATTACGGGGACCAGCACTGAACGGAATGTAGCTGTACGGATGACGTTTCGCTATTTCTTCTGGTAAGAAACGATCCGGATCAAACTTCAAGGGGTTCGGCCACGTTTTTTTATCCCGATGAACCTTCAGGATTGGCACGAGGACAGAGCTTCCCTTCGGCAGAGTGTACTCCCCTGCGAAACGCGATAGACGCGATAACACCGAGGTACATTCCCACGTTTCATTTTCTTTGGGTTTGTTTGGGTTCCGTACCCAAAGGGTTAAAACGGGACCCTATTACTAAGACTTCGCTGTCTGTCTGTTTGTCCGTCTGTCTGTCACCAGACTGTATCTTAAGAACCGTGATAGCTAGACAGTTGAAATTTTCACAGATGATGTATTTCCACTGCCGCTATAACAACAAATAATAAAAATTAAATTAAATAAAAAATTAAGGGGGGCTCCCATACAAAAAACATGTTTTTTTTTGTTTTTTTTTTCGGCTAATGGTACGGAACCCTTTGTGCGCGAGTCCGACTCGCACTTGGCCAGTTTTTTACAAACCAATTTGGAGGTCTTCGTTGACTCGGCGAACGATGATGGGCCCGACGGGAAAAATTCTGAGAGTCTCTTTGATCACCCTCTCCAAGTACACCATGCGATTGAGTTCATCGAGCCGTATCGGTTTCATCGTAGAAACTTCCTCGCCGTAAATGTCGCAGAGCTCCTGATACACTTTTTCCTATAAAATCGTCGATCCGTTAGTGGGTGAGTCAAATGCTAAGAAAATTCGCGTAACGAGTTGCGCTCTGTAATTCCAAGTAATTATGTATTAAAAAAGACTATTTTTCTCGGTGAAAAAAAAAACTGCTGGAGAGTACCAAGAGTGTTCAATTACTTGGATAACCGGATGCGTCGCGAGCATAAGTATGGCGAAAGTGTTCGTCGTCGCGCTGGTGTCGGTACCCTGAAACAGGAAACGTTCGTGGACGACGTCGTTTGTTTTTCCTTGTTAGGTATCGAAAATCAATAAATTGTAATTAGAGAAGCTATGGCGTTCGCCTTAATTAAATATTTTTTTACTTTTTCATTTTTTAACTTTAATTTAACTTTAATTACTTTTTACTTTAAACTTATGTTTAATTTTTAACTTTAATTTCAATTTTAACTTTCAATTTTCGTTAGTTTATTTTAAACCCAAATTCGATTTAACCCAAACAAAATCGATAAATTGTGATTACAGAAGCTATGTCGTTTGATCGACTCTTTAATTTGATCGAAGTCTCCATTGTGTATACGACTCGATTGTGATACTTTCCTTTTCACATAAAATCTCAAGAATCCTTCTTAATAGTTTCATCGGAATTCTCAATGAAAACGATAATTTTTTAAAGACAATTTCAACAAGTTTGATATTTATCTAATTCAAAATAAACTAAAAATCTTATTAACTGTAAAACCGGTTGAAACGAGATAGGATAGGAGTACGAAGATGATAGTTAAGGGTGATAAAGGTAAAAAATAATCTTCGATAAATGAATACACAGGAGAATTGGAATATCAATAAGAAAAAGAACAAACTACTGGAACTTCGTACCGCTATCATCATAGCATCGACCTCTTCCCGTAATTCCTCTTCCGTAAATTTCACACCATTCTTCGACAATTCCATAAAAGCTTGCAGGAAATCTCTTCTTCTCGATCGTTCTGTAAAATAATTGTAAATGCTTGTAAATTGTTTGGGTTTGGGTTTGGGTTTGATTGGGATCGGGTAGAAACCCCGAACTTCGAATGACCAGAAGGCTCAAAGTTCCAAATTTGAATATATCGAAACTACAAATTTCGTAAATTTTTGGGTTTGTTTGGGTTTGTCTAAAAGCAAGGGTTAAAAATCAAACTAATGAACCCAAACAAACCCAAACAAATTTCGTAAACCTTTACGAAATTTGTAGTTTCGAACTATTAAAATTCGGATCTTTGAGCATTCCGGTCAATCGAAGTTTGGGTTTCCTAGTCAGCCCCGTTTGTTTGGGTTGACTGTCGTTATAATTATGCTGGATTATTTCCGTACGTGAATTTTCGTTGATTGGAGGGCCGTTGATCTCAGCGTTAGAAAGTTTCTTCTCGTGAATGACTTTGTCCGTAATACCGTGGAGATATTTCAAGCACTCGCGTTGATCCCTACCCAATTGTGTCAAATTGAATATAAGATCAGGATGAAGCCATATCTTGAATATCCTCTTGTGAATGATCTCCAGCATCCTTGAAAGCCAGTCTCCATTATAATCGTGCGTTTCAATTATCGTCAAATAATTAAGATTATGAAATCATGAATTTGGAAAATCGTTACCTTTTTGCAGCATCGACGTAACGATCGGCTTTTTGCGTCTGGGCGTTCATCACGACCCCTATTGCAGTCTCTGTGATTATTAAAAGTTTGTAGATTCGCAATCGTTTTTGTAGAACTTTTCGGTTGTAATAAAACTCCGGACAAAGCAAATATGCTGGCCCGGAAAAGTATCAAACGTGATTCGAAATAGGCAACGTTGGTAAAAATAATAATCATAAATTTCAATCCTTATGAAAACAATAAATAAATAAAATGAGACATAAACAAAACGACTTATAAGAGATCAATAAAATAAATAAGAAACAAATAGACTAACAAATTAAAAAAAACAAATAATAAGAAATAAATAAAATAACAAATAATAAACAAAAATAGAAACAGTAACTTTTTCGTAGCTCACCGCATACTATGTCGAGTGTGCACAAAGTTACGTATCTGAAAACATCGAATTCGCCTCCGTTCAATTCTCTTCTCATCTGCCTTGCCATGATTTCCGATTGTTTCGCAAATATCTCAACGAAGGACGCCAGTGTTGTCGAATTGAACGTTGGCGATATAAGTTTTCGGTGAACCCGCCATTTTTCAGCTGTGCAATACAAATTACACTATTTACGATTAATTCGAAAAATGTTTCTTTCAATAATAGATTTTATCGTATTTCAGATGGGCGTGATTTCTTCCTACAATTTTCCAAAGTTCCGATCCGTCTTTTTCAAGGAATAGAATCGATTTTCATAGAAGCGAAACCCAAACCAACCCAAACACACCGAAACAAACCCAAACAGCGTAACGCTTTTTCATAGAAACATCGAAATTGTTCAGATTCGACATTGTTCTTTCCGCGGAAAATCGATGATCCCATCTCGACCTCCGATTGGACACGTATGCAACGAAGATTATACCGGTCAACAAAAAAAATTTTTTTTTTTGAGTCTGTTCGAAAAATAGTCAAAAAGTCCATTAGTAATAAATAAAGTTTGCTTTTGTAACTTTATTAATAAAAAGTAAATATATAATTTTTTGGCAGATTTTTTGAAGAGTCAGTTTTTTGAAGAGTCATGCCGGATTTAATAATCAAAGTTAACAACAATATATAATTAAAAATTTGTTTCCCTTTTAAATACAATTGAACTTAAACAATAGTGCTTTTTCCATACAATTTGAAATTTCGTTCTTGTAGCTACAAAAGCAAACTTTATTAGATAAAAGTATTTTTTCTTTTGTTTAGTTAGCCATAAGTAATCAGAATCAGAGGTACAGAACTCAGACTCAAAATTCATGTTGACCAGTGTTATTATCGACCCCAAACTACCAGGATGAATCGATGATATATTTTATCCCGATTGAGCCGTGTCTCACTAAAAGTTTTTTTTATCACATCCGAAGAATCGGTGTACTGTAGATTTATGTGGCTCTTTGCTTCTTTCTTTCCGGGTACGCGATATCCATACGAAATAAACAGGAGTCACGTATCCAAACGATAATCGAAATTAAGTGGATTACGCAAATGCAGAAGATCGAGAGAGAGAGAGAAAGATACAGGTCACGAGCGGGGTGTGCGAATTTCTATGGGGCCCACCATCGACGAATGATTCTTCGATGCGTGTCACGTACGAACGTATAATAAACGAGCGAAGCTTCAGCGCACAGGGATAATTGAACGTCTCGTAACTGAGGCACGTTTTCGCCTATGCTTAGAAAGAGAGAGAGAGAGAAGCAGAAAGGGAGGAGAGCTCACCCGGTGCCGTAAATAATCCTGTTCCAAGCCAAGGACGAGCGTGCTTGTAAAGGTCATCCTTCTCGATCGTTTTAGGACTCATAAGAATGATCTGCAACAAACGCGGAAAAGGAACAATATTTGGGACGCTAGAAACATCAAGTCAGTCCGAAAAACGAAATTTTATCAATTCTCTTAAACTCAAACAAACAAACCAAAACAAACGCAAAATAAACCTAAACAAAATTTGAGAAAAATATAAAAATAAACGAATCACGATTTCTGCCAAAAACATTTTCTACAAAATCATGATCGATTGATTCAGGGTTGTAGATATTTAATGCAGATTTTTAAAAAACCGTTCGTAGCTTCAGTATCATTTTTCGCCCCGATGAACACCCAAGTTTTCTTCGTATTGAAATTTTTGAAAAATTCGTGCTTTTCTTCTCGCAAGTTCCGACAAATCTCTCCCAAGTTAATTTCCTTGATCAATGAGCGCAAGAAAGAAGACGACTTATTTTCCTCTCCCCAGTCACGCTGGTGCGTGACCATTTTTAATTTGAATTTCATTAGAGGTTTAAGTTAAGAAAAATTCACGCCGTACCTTCAAGCTTTCCGGGTCGTACACCGTGATGAATAGTCGGCTGCCTAGCCATACTCTGAACGGCGAAGGATAAGCCTCCAGCAACTTCATAACTCTTTCGAGTATACCTGCGTAATTAGAATAATGAGTAATATCGTCGATCTTTCTTTCGTCAGCTTTTTACCTTTTTTCATCTACGAAATATTGTCGGTTTGTACGATATATAGACCCGATTAGATAGACCTTCAACATTATTTGAGAATCGAAAAAAAAAAACAGGTGGTGAATTCGCTTTCGGAAGAAGAAGGCTTCGATACGCCAAGGTAAGAGGCTCGAACGTTCTTTTTTTCGATTCTAAAATAGGAGGGTCTACCCAATCGCAAATTTTCCGCTGAACACGAATATCATCGAATTTTCGCCGAAAGCACTGCACACAGCAAAAAATCGTGTTTTATAAGTATTTTACGATTTTTTCATGGAATTTTTGGGTTTTGGGGAAAATGAATGGTAGATTCGTGGTCAGGAGATAAAAGTACATTGAAATGCACCAATAAACAAAAAAATCAAGAATCCAACATTTTTTGGATTTTTTCGAGGAAATTTTGTTCATTTTTCGTTTTTTTTTTTAAATTGTTTTGTTTTACCAAATAATCGGTAACGTCTTTCTCTTTAGCTATGACACTTCACTGTGTGCTCAATCTCTTTGTTATGACCTTCTCTTCAAAATTCCTATTGGATTATCAAGTTCCGATTATGTTTTCCGATGATTATCAAGTTTTCGATTTTTTGCAGAATTGAAAAGTTGGACCATATCGATTTTTGCAAATATTTCCATAGATACACCTCTTCTTTTGCGATTTTTCAAGTGGACTTTCTGGGTAAACTATACGAGACATCGATACGAATCCAAAGCCATTATTTGAGTCAGGAAAAAACCTTTTCCAAACCCACCCATAGAAGCTTCATAGCATACGAGAAGCTCACCCTACGACCTTTTGAAGTTTCGTGATTTTTGAGATTCCGAAATAGTGGCCGGGGAAATCGACAATTTTTTTATTTCGTTTCAAAAGTATTAAAACGGTCTATTTAATCGTAAATTTTCCGCTGATTACGAATATACCCGAATTTCTGCCGAAAAAAACAAAATTCGACTGGGAAAATGCAAAAAAAAACGTCTGTAAAATATTTTTTTGACATTTTTCCCTATAAATGTAGAGTTAAAGGCGAATTAAAAGGTGGATTTGTCTTAAAGGTATAAAAATACATCGACATGGACATGCGATATGACACTAAACGTCTAAATATAATAATTATTTCGAGTTTTGCGGTTACCAACACATTTGGCTATTTATTTTTATTATATAAATTACCATTGTATTCTTGGCATTTTATTATTATTATTCCACGTTTTCGGAATAATAATGAACATAAAAATGAGCGGAAGTGTCCGTATGGTGGGGGGACCACTCCAGCAGGTACTACACACGTGCGTATCGCTCACCGACGCAAGCTCATTTTTCAAGTCCCGATTTCTATTTCAATTAGCGATGATGCATTGCGTTAAAAAAAACGTATATAGGTACGTTACCGGAAACGTGAAACTTCCGAACGAGCGTACATACGAGAGCGATATAAACTTCTTCAAATGGAAAAATTTTTTGGCATTTTAGAAAAAAAAAAAAGTGAAGATGAAACGAAGATCGAGTTTGCTGTGGGTTATTTGGGTTAACTAACGTTTACTTACGCGTTGTGTCGCCCACGAAGAAATGGGCATTGCCCAGGAAAGGTAGGGTTGGTGGTCCCGGAAATACGACAGCTTTGCGGTACAACCGTATTTTCGAGTAATAATGAAAAAGAACCGCAGCGACGAAGAAGAGAACGCACAGGGTGGCCAACATCCTTACGGCGTTTATTCGTTTTTTAATTATCCGTAATTATCAACGAGTTTGTTTGGGTTTGTTTGGGTTTGATTGGGTTTTAACAGAAATCGGAAATTTCGATCGGCGAAAAAAAGAGGAAAAACTTGACGTTCAACGGGAGAGGCTTACAGCCATATTGCGGAGGACATTGAGGACCCGTTGATTATAAGAAGCCACCGGGGCTTAATGAATTCGCGGTTCCCCACTTGCCGTCAATTCGTGTCACCCCTTCGACTCTCGGATATCGAGAAACATCAATGAGCTCGTTCGGGGTTCGTAATAGTCCAATCGGATTGTACGAAAATTGTATCGACTTTTATTTGCGGAGGCCAACACGTCTGGCCACCACGAAACTCTTTTTCGACGTTTTCGGTTAAATTCCTAGAAATCCAAACAAGCTGCAAAAAAATTGGTGACGCGGTGACCTTTGCTAATCGAAGTCAGGTAGATTTCGACCGGACTATCAAGTATAAAACAAAAGTAAGAGGTATAGCCATACCAGTCGTGCAACTATCCCATATTTCCGATCGCAATTTTCTTGAACGTTAGAGTCTATTGTTGCAAAACATTTTTCACGTTTGAGAGATATAAATTAATTTTCGTAAGATTTTAACTGACTGATAGGCTTACGTTAAACGAAAATGATAAACCGGTCTTGATGTCCGTTTTGTCAAAACGATTACGTACGTAATTTTCAATGCTCGGAAAAAACGACTTTTGGAATTCGAAAACCAATACAATCCAATTTTATAAAAGCATTCGTAGCATTCGTAGAAAAGCATTCGTAGAAAAAGCGGAAAAAGCATTCGTAGAAAAGCATTCGTTAAAAGCATTCGTAGAAAAAGCGGAAAACTTCGATACGTGAATGAAAAAAAATGTATTTTTTTTTTCCAAATAAACCCAAACAAAAACTTGTGTGTTTTTCCATTTTTGTGTATTTTTCCAAATAAACCCATACAAAAACTCGTGTGTTTTTTCATTTCATCTATTTTTCCAAACAAAAATTCGTATATTATTATATTTTCGCTGAATTCACAATTTGAGGGTTATAGCAACCCTCACTGAAAGTATTCCTTGTAGCAATTGTTTTTTCGTCCTCGATATTCATTTGTTGATGCAAAATGTTTCTGCAAGCTGAAAATTGATGCTTGGTGCGACAAACTTTAGATAATTTATGGTTGTAGAACTTCGATGAAAAAATTAAGGAATAATTGGATCTTCGATCAGAAGACGTATCGAAACGATACTACTGCGATAATGAACGCAGAGCGAATATTAAATCGAAACGGAAAATGACGATCGAAATAACAAATGAGGATTAGCTCTTTTTATATTTTCCGCATCGATATAATTTTATCGAAGTCCCTATCGATATAATTTTATCTCCTGTGCACGAATTTACCATTAATTTCCCCAAGCCCTCAATTTTTCGGTAAAGTTGTCGAAAATTTATGGAACGTCGTTCATCCCCTAGAGCTTGCCGCCCGTCACGAATCCAAAAATACTTAAACGTTTATTTTATTCCCCCTCGCAAAGTGTTGCCCGTTCCACTCAATTTGATGGATTCCTTTGGAACGTGATATTCGGCGAATGACAAATTAAGTGGTGACGCGTCTCTTAATTTTTTTTTTTTTTTTATGTCATTTACGAATTTTTAAATTGTTTCGTATTAGGTTTTTTTAAATCATTACTGTTTCACAAAAAAAAACAATTTTTAAATCGTTTCTTTTTCGCTAAGAAAATTATTAGTTGTATTAGACATTGAAAAAGTTTTAAATTATTAGTACAAGTTTCGATCAACGGAAAAAAATCCAGAATTCCTTCCCGAACGATTTGTAGGAGAATTTGTAGTTCTCATCCTACTGATGCCAACTTCAACTTTTAGTCATTTTCCACAGTCTTTCGTTCTCGCCGAAGGCTGCCGGTCTCGGGGGTATATTTGGGTTAAGTTATCCCCGCACTTCGGATCGATCCCCAACGAAAATAAAGAAGAAAAGCTTTCGTCGCTGAAAGTTCACAAAGAGACGAGTATTCTTCCTTTCCGGAAGAACTGTCTGGGAAATCTGGGAAAAATTAAGGAAAGTTCTCGATCTCGTGAAACGTTCGAAATAGTTCGATCGAGGAAAGTAAGGTTAGGAACTCAGTCGGGTGAAAGGGTGAAAAGAATTCTGAACGCCGTATTCAGCCGATTCTGGAAATTGTTTTTCGAAATTATACATATTTTTGGAATCGTCGAATAGTCAGCTTACTCTCGACCTGTATAATTTGTAGGCAACACCACAAGATTTGTTTCCCGTTCGTAACAACTCTGTAAAAAGTCGAAACCGTTTACGCCATTTTTTTCAACTCTTTTTTCACAAAGTATTACTCACGAAGTAACGCAGTTCTTGCAAAATACGAAGAATCGTAAGGGTCGAAAATTAATTATCCAAAGTTCACAAACTTACGTATTGAAAAAACAAGAAGGCAAAAGATCGAAACATGAAAAAAGAGTTTGTTGGAAAGTTGGTCCGCGTGCTCTTAGGTGTAACGATAAGCTGTCCGAAGTTGTCTTCGGTGACGCGTACAAAAAAAGTATTAAAAGTATCCGAAGGGGTTCGAGATAATTAGCTAACTTTGGTTGAGTCGGATCGAGAAAATCGTATAGCTGAACTGTTATTTCTTGCGGGTCACTTTTCATTAAAATTCTAAAATTCCCGTTAGTGCGGCTACTCATTTGGAGCCTGTCACTTCCGTAAGAAAGACCTCCGTTCATTCGTTCCTTTTTTTTCTATCCCATGTCGGAAAACTTCACTGGGTTTTGTTACAATTAGTCTTGTCTGAGCTTCCACGAGATACCTGGCAATTGAGAGAGTTGCGCACGAACGTATGTACGAGAGCGTCCATCCTCGTAAACGTGTGTCCCATTGGCTATAGTAATGGGTCTCGTCGGAAAAGAATCCGCACATTTATCGTCTCGTGTGCGCCCCCTGCGAACGGTTAAACTTCGTGATTGATCGCCATTCCGGATATGGATGGAAACTCGTCCCTAAGTATTCAAATTTCCGCCGGAAATTTATGGCAATTACTTCACGCGCCCCTTCGGGACGAAAAGTTTTTCGTCCTCCGTTTTTTTTGGACATCACTGAGACGGATATTGCTCAGAGATCCTTCGGGGCAGATGGAAATATTGAGATCTTCCCTGCTGATGTCTTCCTTCTGATTCAACTCTTCGAATTTATTTTCTCGATTAGGCTAATAATTACGAAGAATACTTTGCGACGTTACACTGATCGAGTCAATTTACCGAAACTTCGAGTTTTTCCGAGATGGTACCTAACCATCGTCTCGTTCGTAAACAGTTTTGCGCTTCACCGGCAGAGCAGATCTTTTTTCTACGATCATAATTGCCCAACGGTGAAAATCGCACACTTTTTATGTCAAAGGATACTGTATGCGTGCGGAAGAAAATTAACCAACACAATTTGGCAGTGTGTATCTTTTCGTTAAAAAAGAAAAAAATGTATCTTCGTAAGCGTTTGTACAACGATTCACATTTCCCTTCGAATAAAAATTGTTCCCAACCATCAAAACGATTTCTCTTTTCATCGATGTGCAAAATTAACATTTTTATTAATTTCCACAACGCACACCCGCACACACAAGGATCCAGCAACGTACGCGTCACTTTGCGATTCAGATGTTCACTGGGATAAAAATAAAAGAGAAAAACAAAAGAAGATCGCGACTTTGCGGCCAACCTTCGTCGGGACTTTGCACCATAGTGAAACGACATTTGCCTTTATTCTTACTGTCGTACTTCCGGCTGAAACATATTCATATTAACAAAAATATAAATACACGACCGAGTTCAATCAAGAGGTTTTTTTTACAAAAAAGTATCCTGTTGAAAATCATGCCCCGTTGTCTTATTAAATCGATGGTCCGGTATCATCGAACGAACGATTCAGGTAAGAGTTGTCCGTAGGCGAAAGCTGAGATAACACCAGCCTCGGCAATGATAGACTCATCAAATGACAGACTTCTGTAAAGAATATCACTCGATCCGATCGCAATGAAAATAATTTCTTGATCTTAAATCGTCTGAGTTTCGACCGATTTTCCGTGCGTCGAGTTAACGTTGAGTTGGGTCTCACTTGCATGGGTTTATCAACCAACGTCAGTTTCCCTGTGCCCTCTTGCAAATGAGGCGCATTGAGAATGAAATAAAGGCTGTGAGCTAACTAAAGGATGTTTAACCCTTTGAGTGCATACTTCCGCCGAGAAACCGATAAGCCCATACTGAGTCAACCTGACCCATGACGTTTTTAAAATTGTTGTATTTCGGTAAATATGAATTTTTTGGTTTTTTTTTGTAGAGACGTTCTTTCTAGCAAGTTATCCATATTGTATGGCTTTAAATTTATTTTTGACTGAAACGACAATTAAATCCCAAAACATTCGCTCAAAGTGGGACATGCGTCGAAAAGTACGTACTTACACGGAAAAAGTTATGGGTCAAAACGACCCAGTATACACTCAAAGGGTTAATAATCTCGGATCCTGTATGGTCTTCGACTATGAACAGCATTTCAGAAACTGAAGATAAAAGGAGCACAATTTTAAAGAAGCATACCCACCGACCCAGATAACACTTTTCAGGTTTCAAGCCTGAAGTTCTAGAGCCAGTGGTGGATACCGGCAGGACAAAGACCCACAAGAATACCAAGGACACGTCGTCCCTCAAGATGACCAGTGTTTGGAACAACGCTGGATTGCCAATAATGACGCGTTACAATTTTAAAAACGACAACCGTGATCACTATCCGGGTACAATCTCGGCGGAGCTTGGACTCCAGTTTTACCGGAACCCCAATGAGGAACCGCTAGAGTCAAACAATTTTGAACACGCCATAGACTTGGGAATCGGATCGAAGGAAAACGTATCAAACGGCTTTAACAGATCGGCTGGAATCGCAGGAAGGTCGTTGAGACTCGGAGACAGGTCTGCAAGATTAGACGAGGACGGGATGACAAAGGAGGCTGGCCTGGAACTCCAGCCCTGTACTGCATTCCCAGAGAAAATAATTCCTGACGGTGAAAGCGTAACGGCTGGAAGCTCAGAAATGGAGCAAGGAACAAATTGGAAGAGACACAAGGCTATGCATTATTGTCCTTACTGTCGGAAGAGCTTTGATCGCCCATGGGTCCTCAAGGGACATCTGCGACTCCATACAGGCGAGAGACCCTTCGAGTGCCCGGTCTGTCACAAATCCTTCGCCGATAGGTAAGCTTGCTATCCTCGTTGCTACATGAGTATTTTTTTTTTGCTCCAGCGTAACACAGCCGATGCTCGCTAAGTCCAAAGCAGAATATTGGAAAAACGTTCTAACGTTGATGGAAAAAAAACGCATGAGAGTCTGTAACCCAAACAGACTCAAGCAAACCCATACAATGCGCCATTAAAGTTCTATGGTTATGCTCTACAGCAATCTTGCCGCAGTTCTTAACATAAAGTATCAGGCTTTGGAGAATTCAATACCCTATTCGAAGTCATCAAAAATTTCAATTCTGTACCCGGGGTACGAGATACTTCTGCTTTAAAACGCAGTTGTCGAATTTGTGACGCTTCTGAAATGTAATTGCATGTTTTAGTAGCGGAAGTTCTGTTAAGGACACACAGATCGACATAACCTCTATGATAACACGGACGAGGACACACGCCTCGACATAACCTCACAAATGATCGAACTCATTTTTTCCATGCGTTAAGTTTGTTTTTTTGAAAATGCAGCGCATCAGACTCTGTGTTGATCGACGCGACGGTTGGCCGTTCTATTTTACAGCAAATGTTATTAATCTTTCAGAATTTTGGGGTTTAAATGGTCAGCTACCTGTACCGTACTTATATATGACGTGGTACATCTTTCATTTCGCTTTTCATCGACATTTCGTCAAAAGGAAACATTTTTCGAACAGATTTTTAACAAAACATCCGTTACAAAGTTAAATTCGAATCCGTAGAACGCCAAAGGCTTTGGTGGTGGCACGGCGGCGTAGCTGTCGCGTATCTTCCTCTTAAGGCGTTTTTCTATGAACTATGCGAAGAATACGTTGCGACTTTAATCTCGAGCATCGCTGTTACAGATCGAATCTGCGTGCTCATCAGAGAACCCGGAGTCATCATCAGTGGCAATGGCGTTGCGGAATTTGTTTCAAGGCGTTCTCGCAGCGACGCTATTTGGAGAGACATTGCCCCGAGGCGTGTCGCAAATATCGATCTTCGCAGAGACGAGATCCTAATGTTTGTTGAAATACACGAGTCTTTTTTTGTGCTTTTTTCTCGTTTTATCGTTACCAATGTTGAAATGCGTAACGATTTGTTGGATCCCGTTACATTCAAACAGTTCCAAAGTTGAGCGAACGTAATTGAAATTATAATGATTGCGAACGCGATTTTGATTGATTGGATTCGGACGAACCCGAATTTTAACGCGAGCGACGGTACCGCCGCCACTCTTTTTTTCTTTTCGCTAAATGATCGTGACGGACTCTGTTATTTCCGATATAAAATAAGCGATAACATTTAAAACATGGGTATATTCGGTGACTGTTTTGTTTGTCGAAGTTCATTAACGGTTATGTGTATTAATGTGTGCGATGATTTATCAATGCGAAATGTAACTTCCAGAAGACACCACTTTTTTATTTCGCCGTCGAATTTTTGCTGGCGCGATGGTCGATTTCCGGATGCGTATTTGAAAGCCGGGCATACACACACACTCACACTTAATCACGTATCACATCCATCCGTGGAGGTTGCGTTTGTTTTTCTATGTAAATAAAAAAATAGTAACGTACACGCGGCATCGTCATTCATGATAAATGGAGCGCCGAATCTGATGATGCGGTGTGCAATCACGAGCTTGCTTTTGCCAGGCTCACGTCGCTGCGTTTAGAACGCGCCTTGTCGTCAGAGAGGGGAGACGCGCATGCGCCGCAACGCTGCCAAGTGTTCAGGAGGAAGGAGACGGAGCTGGAGTGAGATAGTAATAGTGAGGGAGAGGGCGAAACGCAGAGCTATTGCTATACCGCGACGCCACGGGGTTAACGGTTATATTCATTCTTCGAGAGTGTTTTTATCCCTTCATGACACACATCGAGTATATTCGACGAGTTTAATACTCATCGTCGTCGTCGTCGTCGCGGAGAGCATTTAACGCAGTGCGTTCAGTTGCCGAGTACGATTTAAATACCGAGCGACAAAGTGTATCGCTTTTTGCTTTTTTTTCATCCAACGAGACACCCATGAGTTAAAAACGCTTGGAAAGGTACGCGGAAGAAAAGACAATACGTTGAAAGGACGCGTTGGCGATTCTTAAGGGGGCAGGGGGGCGAGAGTGAGACAGAATACGCGGCCGGTGCTTCGTAGGAAGCCAGGAACGCTTTTGGTAGACACTTTTTTTCTCCACTGGGCTCAAGGATCGAAACTTGACATTGGGGGAAAGTGAGGGAGAGAGGGAGCGAGAGGATAGACGGCGGCCATTTTGTCGTTTTGTTTCTCGTTCGAGTCGCTTCGCTCGGCATCGACGTTCATCCTTATCGTGGTAAGTAACGAATTATCCAACGTATTGTAATTCGCATCACCCACTTCCGAATTTATTGCTCTTACTTTTATTTATCGTTCAGGCTTCGCACCCGGCTTATTTTTAGGCTTTCGGAGTTCAAAGTTCGTGTGGAATTCGGGTTAACGGTGTTGTCCTCTCTTTCTCTCGAACTTGGCGAAATCTGCTACGTCTCTGATATCATTTTCGTCTCGAGTCTACAGCCTTTCGTTCGAACTTTTTGACCGTTATTAGAGCCACTTTGAACTTCTTACGAAGTTTCCCCAAAATATTTTCTCGTTTTTCGATCAGGTTAGATTCGCTCACTTTTGCCGACTCCTATTTTTTTTCCTATTATCGCTTTCCTCGCTTCCCATACGGCGATGAAGTTTGTACCTCGAAAGATCGTGAATTTTGTGAAAATAACGAAATTCTCCCGGCTGCGCGACCCATCGCTGTTGCTGTTTTGTTTTTGTCGTTTTAAGCAGATTTCACTTTGCTGTAATTGTCCGTTTTGGAAAATATCAAAGATGGTTGCTACTCTTTATTTCGCCGCGTCGCCAGTTTTTCGATAAAAGCGCGTGATCAACTCGAAGAAACTCAAACATACGACAATTGAGAACAACGCAAACGATTATTCTCGAATATCAAATACACTGTTTTTTTTTTTCGTATCGTGCTTGTTAACGGCCTTCAAACGATACCAATTTATACCATCAATGATACCAATATTGAGGCTGTGAATTTTCGTGGTCGAAAATTAAGACGGATATTTCGCCGGTATATATATTTTCCAAGGGTATTCCGCAAATGGAAGAAAGAGCTTATAATCCTCAATTCTGAGAAAGCCAGCAATGAAAATACAGAAAAACCAGCCGACAGTAGTCGACTGTAGCCTTGGACGTTGTTTACATTTTTTTTTTGTTTACTCTGTCGCCTGCTCTTCAGAGCTGATAGGATAATCTGTATCGAGGTATCAAACGAGACACTAAATATTATAGTAGGCAATAATCACCTACCAGCCGAAATATCTTTGATTTATTCTCATTCCGGAATTATTTTCTTTGATATTACCCACGCCATAACAATTGTGCATTAAAATTTCCTGTTTCCTTCATCGACTTGAAAATAAGCTTGTTTGGGTTTGTTTGGGTTATCAATCTTTTCAATAAATCTCAGGGCAGTCATACAAGAATTGGGGAGAAAAGTTGCAAGAGAAAGAGATTGTACGGATTGAATGAACATTTAGTCTTTCAGCAAGGAACAATGAGAGAAAATGATGCTCTGTTGCAGAATAAAGTATACGGTAATCTGCGAGGATGATGACCGAAACGCATATGAACTCCAATCACATGCTGAATTCTGGCCTTGGCCCCAAGGCTGACTTGGAAAAAATGGACGATGAAGGTTGGAAGGCTAAACTAAAAATTCCACCAAAGGACAAACGCGTCAAGACAAGCGTGAGTATACTATAAAAAAAAAAACACTGTAACTAATACTCTGTGAATGACTGGTCAAATTGAAAATCCACAAACTCGTCAAAATATTTGCTTTTCCTAAAGTTTATCTTGCTTTTCTTTTTTTTTTCATATCAGGATGTCACGGATACACGCGGCAACGAGTTTGAGGAGTTTTGCCTGAAGCGTGAACTGTTGATGGGCATATTTGAGAAAGGATGGGAAAAACCATCGCCGATCCAGGAAGCTAGTATACCTATCGCGTTGTCGGGCAAAGATATTTTGGCACGTGCGAAAAACGGTACTGGCAAAACTGGAGCATACTCGATCCCGGTTCTGGAACAGGTAAACTAATCGATTTATCCGTTCAATGGTGTATTCATTAAAATAACAGTAAACGAAGGTGGTTCTCTCTGATATGAGCCATTGGCACTCTACGATAAAAAAACAAATAACTTTCGCGATAACTCTAGTATTCATGGCTTCATACTTACGGGATAAAATATCTGTAAAATTTTGACTGCTGTGTAAAAATCGTGAAAACTGCATTGGAAACAGCGAACAAAAAGAATCATCATTACGCTTGCCGCATTGAAATACAATGAAATAATGGGTATGCCGATAAGCGGATAGCAATGACTGGACGGAGGAAGAGAATGAAGGCAATCGCTATGACTCGTAAGGATTATTATCGCTGCAACCGTTTGTACCGATCGTTCTCTCGATCTTGATTACAGATTGACCCACAAAAAGATGTAATCCAGGCATTGATAATCGTGCCTACGAGAGAGCTGGCACTCCAAACATCCCAAATTTGTATTGAGCTCGCGAAGCACATGGACGTGAAAGTAATGGTTACGACCGGCGGCACTAACTTGCGTGACGACATTATGAGGATTTATCAAAAAGGTAATCCTCATAAACCAGACATAAATTCGGAAAATCTTGGCAGTTAGAATAACGTGTAGAACGAAATAATTTCATGGCTATTTTGAAGTCTAACGATATCCTTTCGACGTTGCCAGTTCAAGTGATTATTGCGACGCCCGGAAGAATTCTTGACCTGATGGACAAGAATGTTGCGGACATGCGTCACTGCAAAATTCTTATACTGGACGAGGCGGATAAGCTTCTCTCTCAAGACTTCAAGGGCATGTTGAATCATGTCATTTCCAGGTAAACATACGCTTCGATGAAAGTGTTGGTTATGATAAACGGATAAGAGAGGAAAATCCTTAAATTCACTCATGGAATATTGTGTAGATATTTTTATTTATTTATTATTGTATATTTATGTGTTTATTTATTTGTTTATTATTGATTACTTGTGCGCAGATTACCACAGGAACGTCAGATATTGCTGTACTCGGCCACGTTCCCTCTCACGGTGAAACAATTTATGGAAAAACACTTGAGAGATCCGTATGAGATTAACTTGATGGAGGAATTGACACTAAAAGGTGTTACCCAGTACTACGCTTTCGTCCAGGAACGCCAGAAAGTTCACTGCCTCAACACGCTATTTTCCAAGGTTCGTTTCCTATTCCAAATTTGTTTGTGTATTTGTCTCTTTATATCGCGTTGTTGGGAGGAAAAAAATATGTATACATGGGACACCATAATACCGATGAATTTTATTTATTACAATCATAACTGGGAGCTCAATTTTTTTCGACGAATTAAAGCTTAAATATCACATTCTCTTTTATTACAGTTTAGTTCATTTATAGTTTTTTTATGATGACTAATCCGTGGATTTTCAAGTTTTGCATAAAATACATTATGACTCTGGCACGGGGAAATTATTTCCATCGCAATCCAAACAAACCAATACCAACTCGTCTCAATAATGAACAACTAGTCGCAACCGAAAGAATCTGGTTAAACTGTTAAAGGTTTCATTAAGGTGAAAGGTCACCCCTAAGGTAACCTTTCACGTGACGAACGAGGGCAAAGTTTGGAATTATTTGGCTTTGTTTGCTATAAATAAATTCCACTTTTCTCTGCGAGGGGGGAGGGGATGTGGGGGATCAAGCTGCTTTTCAACTGCACCGTATTGAAATTAGTGTTTAATGAATAATAACTAATAGTAAATAATAATAGAAATAATTGATTCTCGAAAATAACACTGAACTGTTCCCGCATTTCAGTTACAAATAACACAAAGCATAATATTCTGCAACTCGACACAACGCGTCGAGTTACTGGCAAAGAAGATCACGGATTTGGGATACTGCTGCTACTACATACACGCGAAAATGGCGCAGGCTCACCGAAATCGCGTTTTCCACGATTTCCGCGCCGGACTTTGCAGAAATTTGGTAAGTCCATACGAATTTCAATAAAACTCGCGGATTATTGAAGAAAACGCGCCAGTCCGGACTTTGCACATTTGAAACTTATATTCACCGTTGAAGTGAAATTCGACTATTTATCTGGTAGGGCATTTGGGTGTTTTCCCCTCGGTTTTTCCAGCTCTTTCATTCGGAAGTCTAAAGTGATGTTTGGAAATTCATCGAGTACTCTGAAGCGCAATTTCGATTAGTTTAGAATGGAGTATCAGAAAATCGATTTTTAGCCGAACGAACTTTGGTTCTTTGATCTTTGTTGGAACGTAACGAATCTTTTCGACCAATTACCCGTTTTCATTGTGGAACAAGATCATAGGAGGTTTCTTGCAAGTCGGAGAACTAAAATCTTAGAAAGACGGTTCGCGTTAATAATATATTTTCGTTGTATCTGAACCATGAAAACGTTTAACGTCGTATTTCGTCGGATTAGTGGTTGTTTCCTCTTACTTCTTTATCTTGGTTGAATACGAAGCTTCCGTCTCGTGTTTCTCTCAGGTGAGCAGTGATCTCTTCACGAGGGGTATCGACGTACAAGCCGTGAACGTCGTTATTAATTTCGACTTTCCAAAAATGGCGGAGACTTATCTACATCGTATCGGGCGTTCGGGACGCTTTGGCCATTTGGGTATAGCGATTAACCTGATAACGTACGAGGATCGTTTCAATTTGCACAGAATCGAGCAGGAGCTCGGTACGGAGATAAAACCGATACCAAAAGTGATCGATCCGAGTCTCTACGTCGCGAGACCGGAGGACAATAGTAGTATGGAAGAGGGTAACGTATCGAAGTAGTTTACTCAAATTTCCTTTCTCGCGCCGCGTGAGTGAAGCTAAACAAGCGAAGGAACAAACTGAGCGAAGCAAAAAGAAAAAAAAAGAAAAACACAAACAAACCTAAGCTGCGTGAAAATCCCTGGGGATCGTAACAAAAAAAAACAAAAAAAAACAAAAAACGATTCAGGGGTAATGTATAGAAGAGAGCTATCGGAAGACCGAGGAAGTGGGGTCGGGAGGGGTCAGGGAAGGGTGTTCGTAAGAGTGCGTGTACAGAGACTGAGGAAAACAAGTGCGATTTGTACGTGGCGAAATCTCTCTGCCCGCCGACTTCTCGTTTTCACGATAATAAATTGTTGTTTTTTTTCTTCCTTTTTTTCTTCTTTTTTCGGTGGGGAAGATAGGCTCAATTTTTCGGAGCTTCCTCGATGTGTGAATTTAGTGAATTTCGGTGAAGATTG
>JAPYZJ010000455.1:0-64688 GCA_030522765.1 Ophioninae sp. B BG-2022a
CCGGAATTACGCTCGGTGCACGTGTCAGGCATCGTCTTTAAAAACTTCACAGTTTATTTCATTTTTACCAAATAATTGCATTCTTGTCTCAAAAATACTTTCAAAATAGTAAAAATATTTAGAAAAATTGAGCGAAAGTCTTTAAACTTACGTAATTTCTGCGTTTTCTGCCGGATTTGATTATTTTTTCGCCCAGCATCTGTAATTGCAGGTTATACCACAATCCTAAACTCGTCCACTATTTCTACAGCTGAAAAAAAGCGTTTTTTTGTCTAACCATTTGCAATTACCGGAAGGAAAATGGATGACTTTTAACGGCCCGGAACCATGGAAACATCACTTTTCCAAAATTTTTCTCTTTTTTTTTCCACCTCCCAGCAAATCATCGCCATCTAGTGTTTTCCTCTTGAATCTTTACCCAGGCATTTTCCGCGATCGAAAATCGAAATAAATCAACAAAATCAACAAAATCAAGCGAGCAACGACGATAAACGGAGAGTGAAATAGAAGCCCGAATTTACACAGCCGCTGATGATGAGGTCCGCACTCGGCAGTTGTTAATACAAATGAGCAGTGAAATTTGGCATTTTGACACATGTTTCTGGCACCGAATTCTCGACAGGTAATCTGGCAAACATTATTCTTCTCTCTTTCGTATAATGCCTCCCCCCCTCCTCCTTTCTACTCAACTCACCGCCAATTGGTTTTCTCTCTCGAAATACGTTGTTGTTAAGGTATAGTACGTGCATGAACTTCCTCATCAGAAGAAAAAATTAATTTTTTTTCACACTGTAATACAGCAATTCGGAATAACGTCCGTGAAAATTCAGCATAGCTTACCGAGGAAAATACGACGGTTAAATTCATTAAATTTCATTTAATGAATTTAAATTTTCATTTAATTAAATTCATTTAATGACTTTAATTAAATTAATTAAATTAATTCATTAATGAAATTGAAATTCCCGAAATTAATTAATTTAATTTAATTCATTTAATGAATTTAAATTTCATTTAAATTCATTCATTAATTCAATGCATCAAACACACATTTGGGAAATACGTGCTGATCGATATCTTTCGAACGGAAATATTAATAGTTTACGATTAGATACCAACTATGCAAAAAAGCGGAAATGGTTAACAAACTGTCGCGATTACATCTGTTTCATAATGAAATATTGGCTATCGGACGTTTCAAGCAGATATTATCGATCGAAGGGATTCATTTTTGCCTTTGCTGGTCGACACACAGTCACTAGACACACGTACACTCACTTTGGACAAACGACGTTCGTTATGGTTTTTCGGGAACAGCTTTACGAAATGGCGATTGGTAAGACCACTTGAGTCAAGCTGATTGCTATTTTAGTACTTCATTTTTGATAACAATAATTGCACACGTTTATTACCAATACACTTCTCGACTAACCTCGATTAATTATTTTCTTATAATTTTCTTATTATCTCGATTAATTATTTTCTCACGATAAATATTATTATGCTTAAATGTATTGTGCTTTTCTATTTTCAGACTCAAAAAATTCTAAATATACTGTCGACTATTCGGGGTGAGGTAGGAAACCTTCGAATTACCAGAAAGCTCAAAATCCCGAATTTGAATATTCCGAAACTCCAAATTTTGTTTGGGTTTGTTTGGATTTGTTTACAATCAAGTATTTAAAATCAAACTAACGAACCCAAACAAACCCAAACAAATTTCGCGAACCTTTTGCTGGCGTGACCTTTAAGAAATTCGTAGTACCGGAATTTGAAAAATTCGAAATTTCGAGTCTTCTGGTCAATCGAATTTCGTGTTTCCTACCCAACCCCGACTAATCAATCCGCTAGTACTATCCTACGTTTTTTCATAAATTCGTTAAAAATGAATTCGGGGAATAGCGACGGACAATTTGACTTTGAAATTTGACCGGACGAACATCGTTGACCTTGAAATCGATTGGCTATTCACCGAGGGGATTAAAGTGGGGGAAATTGCGATCCAATGGGAATGCGGCTGCGCCTCTTGCGCAGTGGGCAATGCGCAGTAACCCTAGAAAAGGTAACGGTCCCGTAGAGCTTTCAAAATCGATGCTCCACTGTACCCCTGTTTCCCTCAATAATCACATTTTCCAAATGGCATCCAAGTTGAACAGCCAATTATCCCGTTCATCGATTCCTTTAAACTCTAATTGAAAGACGCGACAAATGATCCCATTCATTCTCTCATTGTCAAACTGCGCCAGTCGGTGATGCAAAACCGAGATATTTTTGTCACCATTCCCCTCTTCCTCTTCTCATCCCCCCTCGCCCCAACCGCCCAACTGAAAATCTTTCCGAAACCGCCCGCGCATTGGATTCCCAACGGCGAAGCCAATGTTTATTTTCGAAGCGCTGGCACGACACTTTCGATCAATAATAGTCGTGAAAACGCTTCTCGCCCTTACGGACGGATCGTTGCGGTGATAAATTTCAAAAAAAAGATTACTAGGAAGGAAAAACGATTTATCAGGGAGTCGGCAATTTGCCGAAACCGTGGGAAGCTCCCTGTACGTGTCTGTCGGGTACGAGTGGTGAACGAACGTAGCTTATGTGTCGAAACTGCCGGTGGGATAGCGCGATGGTGGATCGTGTCACTCTCTTTCTCTCTCTCTCTTTCTGCCGCTTTATATTTTTATAATTATATAAATTATTATTAAAATAAATTATTATATTAATTATAAAAATTAATTATTATTTAAATTATAAAAATAAATTATTATATAAATTATTAAAATAAATTATTATATGAATGATTAAAATAAATTATCATCTGATTAAAATCTATGTATCAATCTATTATATAATTATTTTTATTTTATTTTTTTCTAGTTATTGTAATATTTTCTATTATTATTTTTATGATTATTATTATTCACAATTACTTTTGTAACAGTAATTATCATTGTTATATATTTCTTTTTAAGTTTTTATTGTTATTATTATTGTTGTTATTATTATTATTAATATTATTATTATTATTATTATTGTACAAACCTTTTATTTTATATTATTTTATCATTATTTTGTTATGTTACTGTATTATCCCCATTATTGCCGAAAGTGCACTGGGTCCTAATAAATTTATCATCATCATCATTATCATCATCTCTCGAAAATTGTTTACTGAACCGTTGTATTCATTTTTACAATTTTTACTTATTATATGGTTAGTGTATTTCTATTATTGCTTCTAGCTTCTAATTTATTTTTATTACTGTATAATTTTTTTTTTATTCTTAGGTTAAACACTTCTGTATTATTAATATTGTTTCGTAATGATTTATTTTGTATTATTTCCATTCTTCGATTTTCTTTCCGTATTATTTTCATTATACTAATTATGTTATTATTTTTATCCTAATCTTTCGATTTTTGTATTATTTATCTATTTTTTATTATAAATACCTATCTTGCTTCGTAATTATAAAGCTAAGGCATACCTAATAAAATTTATCATTATCATTATCATCATCTCGCTTGCTCTCTCCCTCGTTAATCTTACTCCTCTCTATGATGACGATGACCCCCCCCCCCTCCGCCGCGGCCACAATCCTCGGAAAACCTCCACTATCTTGACACGAAAATATTCGTTTCGCATCTGTTTCTGACTGGTGTACACGAGGCTACGACTCGCCTGATAACTCTGGCAAAGGATAACGTCATCGTCTTCATTCATGTGGAGGCGAGCCAGCTTGACTCTCGCCTCCTCGGTACACGTTTCAGCCATTACGAACGCTCCTAATTTCGGCCCACCTACGAGTGTCAATTTGATCTTTTTTCCTTTGTTTACTCGCTTTCCGAGCATTGGGAAATACGAGTCTTGAAGGTTCGAGGAATGGACCGAAGGATCATCCGACGTATCAGGCGCAGTAAAAAGAAATCCATTATTTTTGGAAGTCAACTAATCACAAAACTGTCGCTAAAGTTTGTTCAGTACGAAACTAATAGTACATCTGGTACAAACTGATCGGACTTATACAACGCGAAAAACGGATAACTTGAGCCATCTTTTGAAAAAATAATGGATTTCTTTTTACTCCACCTCATAATTTCGTTCATCTGGCATTCGTGAATGCCGCTTTCAACACGCGGAAAAAAAAACGGCAATTTTCGTATAAAATTTAGATTTCCAGGAGGGCACAGGGCAACTGCGAATAACTCCGCAACCGTTGATATTTCGAACAATCTAAATTACCCAAAAATTCCGAAAAATCGCGAGCCACGAGCCAGTAAGCGAGCGGTCACCCAACCGAGTACTGTCCCGCTGCTCCGTCTTCGCTCGAGCCCAAAAACAACCAATTTCCTCCCGAATTCTCCACTATTCAACAAATTCATTCATATTTAACCTCCAAACAGTGAAACTCTGCTCACTTTGTTCTTTCCCCCGGCATCAACGCGAGCGTCCATGAGAAGTGGAAAAGCAAAGGAACGATCAAGTGCAAGAGAGCCTTGTATACGCCGAGTGGATTTTGCGAGAGAGCACAGAGCATGCAATAGACACATGGCGATGTGCTAAAAATAACATTGCAATCGGCGCATATGCAATTCTCTCTCCACTCAGCCACCGCCGCCGAACCACCACCACCACCATACCTCCCCCCCCATACCTACCCTGTCTTGCTCTTTGTAGCCGCCACCTCATCCACCCTCGTCACTTCGTCGACATCGAAGCTCGTTTTCTCGTCGCTGCCGTCACATTTCACGCCCCCCCCCCCCATCGTTCCCTCTCTATCCCTCTCTCTCTCTCTCTCTCTGTCTCCGTTTTCTGTCATTATGCATTCTCTGCGTTTATGCATTATTCAATGCTCACTGGCATCAGCATATGTCGAGGAATTCGCGGCGGAGAATCGCTCACCAGGCCACCACGTGTTGCCATTTTGCGCCCCGAGAGACACGAAAAAAAAGGGGAAAAGAAAGCTGCGAAACGATTCCTATTTTTTTCTTTTTTCTTGTTTTTTATTTTCGTTACTGTAGATCGAATCGAAAGTATATGTAAAACTACGTTTTTCGAAGTAGACGAGGATACTGATTGGTAAAACGAAAATCTGTTTTATCGACACCGTTTTAGATCGATTCCTATTTTTTATAATTTTTTTTTATTTTTCTTTACTGTAGGTCGAATCGAAAGTATACGTAAAACTACGTTTTTCGACGTAGAAAAAGATACTAGTTGGTAAAACAGAAATCTGTTTTATCGACACCGTTTTGGATCGATTCCTATTTTTTTTCGTTTTTTTTTTTAATTTTCTTTACTCTAAGTCGAATCGAAAGTATACGTAAAACTACATTTTTTAACGTAGAAAAGGATACCGATTGGTAAAACGAAAATCTGTTTTATCGACACCGTTTTGGATCGATTCCTATTTTTTCTTTTTTTTTAATTTTCTTTACTCTAAGTCGAATCGGAAGTATACGTAAAACTACGTTTTTTAACGTAGAAAAGGATACTGATTGGTAAAACGAAAATCTGTTTTATCGACACCGTTTTAAATCGAGATAAAGCTTTGATACGAAATATGATCGAATTTTTCGGAGTGTGTAAAGAGGAAGGTTGTTTTTTTTTACCTTTGACCCAAACGCGGGCTTCGTCGGATGCTTGATTGGACATCGCGCTTCCGCTGGTAACCGGAAGTCCACCGCGCACCTCATTCACAGTCGCGCACTTTTACCCCGAAAGAAATCATCGGAAAACATAATATTCACGATCTTACCGGAACCCCTTTGGAGTCATTCGGGTCAGGTTCGTTCCATAAATTTATTCCCTGGAACAGAGGAGAACGACGGAACGTTTGAGTTATATCAGCTCTACCGGAAAGTTGTGTCCGTTTCTGTGACAACGATTTTCGACGCGTAAGCACGTGTTTATTTCACGCATGTTCGGCTATCTATTTTTATCGCTTAATGTATACTTACTGAAGTAGCCAATCAACTAAAATAAAGTTCAACGATTTTTTTATTTTTTTGTTGATAATAGACGCAGCTATAATCTGTTATGTAATAACATTAAATAATTTTGTTCAGTGATAAAAAAAAAAGAAAAAAACCCGGACAAGTGCGAGTCGGACTCGACCACCGAGGGTTTCGTACAAATTTGTAGGTACGTATAATAAATAGTTCCAAAATTTAGTCTCGCAGCTTTTTCGTTTTTTAAAGATTTAATTACAAATGAGATTTGTAATTAAATTGTAATTATAATTTTTTTCAATTTTTGTAATTTTTGTAAATAAATCTAAAAAAAATTAATGCAAATAAATGTTGTAATTGTAATGAAAATTGTAATCGTAATTGTAATTGTAATTATAACTGTAATTGTATTTGTAACTGTAACTCTAATTGTAATTGTAACTGTAACTGTTATTGTAATTATAACAAATAATTGTAAATAAATTTTTGTAAACGCATCTAAAAAATTTGTCATTTTTCGAGATTTCAACTCGATATCCCGAAGGGCGAAAATTTCAAAAATGAAAAATATATCAAACGAACTGGTTCAATTATTCGCATAAAAAAATAAAACATTTTTCAAAAATGATGTATATTTACGAATTGGACTTCCGCTGGTAAGAAGTCATTAATAATAATGACAATTTTAGTTTTTAATAAAATTTATTTCCGGTAAAAAAAATTTGTTTTTTTTTTTGGTCAAAAAATTGACGGAAGTTTCCGGTAGACTTGATACGTGTGCGAATTCGATGACCGTAGATTAAGCCGTACGAGTTATTTCTCGATGGTTCCGTCGCTTATAATTTATCTTTGGAATACTCCACAAATAATGGAGAAACGTGTTTGAGAAGTCTCGGTAGAGGTTAGGGACTGTTTGCACTAAACAAATAAATTCAACGGCGACCGAACGGATGTTCACGGTTCAGGGGGAATCGAGAGGAAACGAAAAGTGAAAATAGGAGGAAGAGTGCACCGGACCTTCCGATGATGCATCGAGGCTCTACTTGGCACACTACGCATCTAGGAAGTCCACGTTGGTCATCCCAACTATATTAATAGCTACACCCACTTGCGAATTACGCTACTACAACTTTCGTCGTTTTACTGGATATTGCATCAGTATAGTTTTGCCTGCGTGAGCCAAAATTTAGAAAATACAAAACTGCATCGATTCGAGCTTCGAAACGAACGTTCCTACTTGGCGGAAACGCTTCGTTGGGTTGAGAGAAAAATCTGTCGTTTTTACTGTTAAGTCTGGATTTCTAAATTTGAGGAAAAGTAATCCAGGGTTTCTTAACCCTCAACCCGTGAACGTGCGTCGTTTTTATTTGGCACGAAATTTCATTCAAAAATTTCTCGACCGCATAATTATTTAACCATAAGTAAATAATTATAATGAAATAATGAATAATGATCAATTATTTATTCATTTTTATTATAATAATAATTATAATAAATTTCTGAACCATATAATTATTTAGTTATAAGTAAATAATTATAATGCAGTAATTAATCATTATTAATTATTTCACTATAATTATTTACGTATTATTAAATAGTTATAGAAAAGAGACATTTTAGAATTAGATTTGAAATACACTTGGAATAAATAAGAATAATAAAATTTGGAAATAAATTATTAATATAATTTATTTTATTTTATAATTATTTCCTACATGAAAAAAATATTTTTTTCAGTAAAGGGCAACGGTTTTGCTTTAAGAAATTGCTATTGAAAAAATGTTTCCCTCGATTATTAACAACGCTATATTTTTTTGTCAAAAAAAAAACGTTTTTTCAGGAGTCGCTCAATATTCGATGAAACAAAATATAATAAAAATAAGAAAAATTAAAAACAACTATTTCCCCTTGAAAAGTATATTCTAAAAATAAACGATGTCCTTGTCCAAATTTTTTCATGAATAATTGTAGGTGTGGTAACGCGAAGACAAAAACGACCCAGGTTCACGGAATTAAGGTGCCACAAATACCATCACGAGTTGAGGGTGAAAAATGCTTACACGAAGTTTGTAAGGCAAATAAAAATTTTGAAAAAATACTATATGAATTTATTCACAGTTGTTCCACAAAAAAACACGTTTTTTATGAAATCCAAGGCCACAATGGCTACCACAATTGTGGTGGACTTTCAACGAGCGCGAAGTTTTTAAATACGATTTACGGAAAACGCCAAGAGGCTTTGAACTTTCAGCAGCCCCGGAAAGTTTTCTTTTATCGATAATTAAAAAAACATAACCTCAGTCTGGACGGAATATGATAAATAATGGCAATAAAGAGGAGAAATCGCGGCTACCGATGACCCACTTGGTGCGCCGGATTATATTTGCTAAAATAGATTGGTCCAAAGAGAGAGAAAAGGAAGAATCAACGGGGAATGGAAGAGCGAGAGAGACGGACGGAAAAGCGGTTCTTCCAATGATTGTCGGGACTTTCCTGGCCTATTTATGCTCTTGCTCCATTTAGACGATGTCTTCATTTACCAATGACCCAACAGCCGCTGGCGTCTCATTTCTACCCTTGCCGTTTCGTCTTTTTCCATCTCTCGCTTTTTTTAGCCCTAAACGGTTGTCCAATTATTAATTCGATATCAATTCATTACGATTTTCTATTACGAAGCCCTCGGAATTTTTAATCCAAAAAACAGTAGGCTTTTCGAAGAATTTTCATTTTTACATTGTTTGGGTTTAGGATTTTCAAAATTCTGTCTACTCAGGCCATCGAACAACATTACTTTTTTTTATTTTTTATTTTTGGACGATTCGAGTCCAGACTCGATCGTGCACAATTTTATCTGTCCCGAATATTTCGAATTCACGAAAATTCAACTTTGTTGGATCTTGAGATTTTTTTTTTAACGGTTCATAAAAAAGAAATGCAATTTTTTATAACAAATTTTCGTATATTGAGAATTTGGATAAATTGTAGCCCGTTGGATAAATGTAGCCTGTTAGAAAAAAAGAAGGGTTTTACGATTATTTAGTTATTTTAAAAATTAAATTATTTTCCTGACGATTTTGATTATTTTTGTTCGTTAATTTAATTTTTTTTTACAATTTATTGCTTTTTTCATTAATCGATGTCTTTCGAAAATTTATTGGTTTTCTCATTAATCGATCCTTTTTTCGACAATTTATTGCTTTTTTCATTAATTAATACTTTTTTCGACAATTTATTGCTTTTTTCATTAATTGATCCTTTTTTTCGACAATTTATTGCTTTTTTCATAAATCGATTCTTTTGTTCGACAATTTATTGCTTTTTTCATTAATTGATCCTTTTTTCGACAATTTATTTACTTTTTTCATAAATCGATACTTTTCCGACAATTTATTGCTTTTCTCATTAATCGATTTTTTGTTCGATAACTTATTAGTTTTTCCATCAATCGATTTTATTTTCCAAAGATTTATTGCTTTTTTCACTAATCAATATTTTTTTTCGTTCTCAATCAAAATCGAAAAGTCAAAAAAATTCTTTTCTCGTTAATCTATTTTTTCCCAATTAACCTAATTCTCTTTCTCGATAACTAAATTTATTTTCTCGTTAATTTTGATGCTTAAGACATCTTTGGATTTTTTGTTCTCGAAAAACAAAAAGTTTGGAGCCAGTGGCTCGTAAATGTATCGCGGTTGTAACATTTTGTGTGGAAAAGTGTACTAAACATCGAGCGAGTGCTGCATAAAAGTTCTTTTGATCCCTAAAAATACGTGAACCGTTTGTATACTCTCGGTGGGTATATTCGTGGCGTGACGCCGACAGTAGAAATTTTGTTGTAACGGCTAATATACGAATTCAGAAGCCACCGTGTTGATAAACATCAACCGTACGAATGTCCCGCGTTAAAACAAAAAAAAGTAGCATCGTCGAAATAATAATAACAATAATAAAAAATAATAGTCGCGTTAACGTTTCTCGTTTCAGGATCAAAGATACACCGGAAATTTATCGACAGAAATGGCTGCGAGCCTGTTTCTGTTTTTTTTTTTTTTTTTCGTTTGCTGCCTTGAAATCTCGTAGCCGTCGTCATCCTCGTGACTCGGTCGTTAAAAAGTGAAATATGTGTCTTTGTGTAAATCAGAGGTTTCGCGTAGTTCAGGATATTTTTTTTCGTACGAGATACTAAAAAAACTTTCAAAAATAAAAAAAAGGCGAAGACAGGCCGAGTAGGGAAAAAAGATCTAGCTGAAAAATCTCATGGCTTGTTTTATGCTTATAAAAACATTCTGATTTAGTCTCTCGTTAGTTTTCGTTTAAATTTAATCAATTTTAACTTCTCGATTTTAATCAAATTTTTACTTTATTTTCCTTTCAATTACTTAACATTTTTTGTCAATCAATTAAACGTATTTCAATTATTTAAATATATTATAAAATAATAATTAACTATAATTTTTTCAATATATTATTAACTAATAATTAAATATACTATAAAATAAATTATGAAATATTTTCCATCCATTAAAAAAATCGTATTTCGATTATAATCAACAATTGATAAGAGCATTATCTACGAAGGTACCACTCAAGTCACCAGAAAAGTACGATTACACCTTGACCTCGATTTTTAAAATATACTCCATGAGAATTCCCCATTAAAAGAATAAAAAAAAATCTTCGATAAAAAAAAAAATTTTTTCGAAAAACATCCATTTTCAAAAATCAAAAAACCTATATTAAAAAAGTTCGACGCGTATCTAATCGGAAACGTGGATCGATGTGTGCATCGGATATAGATCGATTTTGCCGAGCGTGTCGAGATCCAACGTGAGTAGACAAAGTGGTCGGTCGTTGGTGTTGCCGCGAGGCGAGTGCAGAGGTGCCGAAGTCTCGTCTATTTTAAGATATCTCCGCTTGTTTCCCCCTCTCCGTGGCTAGGGCGACCGCGCCCCCTACCCGGCGGCGCTCATCCGCGCTGCTTCGCTGCTCATCCCCCCACCCCCCCTCCTCCGACCGTCGCGCCATCTAGTTCTACTAGCACCGTCCGTCCTCGTTCGGCGCACGCACACGCCTAACTCCGCACGCATAAGCGACGTGGAGAGATTGCGAGCATCAAGCAATGTCAAGGAAGTCGCGTGTGTATTATAGGTTATATACGCGAGGGGCAAAAAAAACGTCAAGAGAAAAGAAAGAAATGAATGAATTATTTATCTTCGCACGAACAATTCGATGAAAATGAAATACACGAACTTTCGGGAAAATTCATTCGATATTTCCTCTAGTCGATATTCGACGAATATTGATACTGTAAAGAACACGTGATCAATCGAAATATTTTCTTTCGTGATTTCGAGTTTTTTTGAATAATGTTAACAATAGTAAGGCGTGGGGTAGGAAACCCCACCGGAAGGCTCAAAATCCCGAATTTGAATATTCCGAAACTACAACTTTGTTTGGGTTTGTTTTGGGTTTGTTTAATATCGAGGGTTTAATATGAAACTAACGAATCCAAACAAACCCAAACAAATGTGCTTTTGCTGGCATGACCTTTAGGGAATTTGTAGTTTCGGAATTTTGAGTCTTCTGGTCAATCGAAGTTCGTGTTTCCTAACCAACCCCAATAGCAATAATAATTATAAGGTAAAGATAATAAATAATATGTTATATAAATAAAATAGAATGTATCGATAATTGGTCAATATTCCGATGATCAATAGTTTTTCTTGAGTTATTATTATTACTAATATTATTAACATTATTTCTATTATTATTATTATTGTTACGTTCATAATAATAAACAAAAATGTTTTAATGCATTTAGAAATGCGTTCGTTAAATGCAAAGCTGGGAAGCCATATCCCGCCGTATCCGGAATTACCGCAGTCACGAACGTAAACACAAGACGTGACTCGTTCGAGACGTTCGGACCTTCGAAAAGATCGCGGCGGATCGTTCGTGTTACTTAACCTCCCGAAACGTGCATTTTCCAACAGCGATACACACGGTCTTCGCGTAACGAAGTCGATTAAAGTTATACATTTATTTTCAATCAACACGTACGTACGAAAGATTCTCGAGAGAGAGAGAGAGAGAGAGAGAGAGAACGCAAAACAACGAGGGAGAGGCTCACCTCACTGCGAAGATTGGCGCGAAGTGTCGGAGGGCTCCCCCTGTTCTACGATCGCGAGCTTCGATCTTCTTTCTCTTTTTTTCCATCCCCCCCCCCCCCCCCCTCCGAGACGCGGCAACTCCCTCTTATCTTATCTAACGAAAATTCGTTAGATTTGGTCGTCGCGAGTCTATATACGAAAGATCGCGAAAATGAAGGAGTTAAGATGGACAGTGGAGTTACGTAGGTTTCACGTTGTGTGTTGACACCACCTTGCCGAAAGGACAGAACGCGAAGACGCGCGCGCGCTCTCAACGGTAGACACGAGAAAACCAGCGAGGGGGTTATAACCGAGTATCCGTGTTATAAACACGACCCACCGCGCAAGTGCACTAAATAATAACAATGCGACTGTACCGCTACCTTACCGTGACGCGACAAACTCTCCGCTCGCCGAACCCTCACGATCATCGCCAATTTTTTTCCTTTTTCGCGATCTTCGATAACGACTTGTAAAAAAACGAGAAAAAAAAGTTGGCTGGGCAAGAGGAAAGAGTGCGTAAAAAATGGCAATGTTTGTTTGGGTTTTTCATCGAAATTACGAAGGAAAGCAATCCCGTTGAAGTTATTCAATGAGGAAGCTGTATACCTTGCGCGAAAGCGTTGGAAACGCCATCATCTTTTTCGTGATAATCGACGGTGATAAAACATTGCCTTGGGAAAATCGTACCTGTGGCGCACTCGGAAAGCTCGCGACCAAACCTTCGCGTTCGCGATCACTCGCCTGACTAGCGCGGTCGAAATTTAATCGACGAACCACTGGACGCTGCTGCCACCTTCTCGTTCAATCCGGAAACTATTGGATTCTACACGCGCTTGACAAAATTATTCAACCAGAACTGGCCCTCGTACGACTCGGTATTTTTAATATTTTCGAAGATTACGAAAATGAATTTCTAAAGTTTGATTGTCCTGATAAAATGTTCACGGATATTACCCAGCCATATCTATATATATGTAATCAATATACATATCATATTTATTATGATAACGCAATTAGTAAATTAATTATCAATTATAAATAATTATAGAGCTATTTGTGAAAATAAAACTATTCATATTGAACAACAACCAAAATGACTTTATGACGAAAAGTAGAGTATTTTTCGAACTGATTAACCAAAAATATTCTTAAGGACACTTCATTTTGGGGTACGTAATTATATTTTCTATTCATACCTCTATGATTGATCACTGACATGAGTAAACTGCTTACTCATGAAATTGCGTTACTACCAAGTAATTTGCCACTTGCAAAATGGCATTGTACGTACACGCAAAAGTATCGTAAGCGTTTATCCGCCTACGATACTTTCGCGCACACATTATTGGAAATCGTCCAATTGCGAGTATCTCGCGGCAAAAATATTCTTACAGCACACCTAGCGCCGCGCGCAGGTGAATGATGGAATTAAAAATCGCGGACGAAACGCTAACGTTTTAATGTACAAGAATTGTAAAGTCACGTCGCCAAGTTTACGCAGTTTGCTCAAAAACTGAGTTTCGTTCCGACTCCGCGAGAGGCGCTGCGATAGTTTCAGATGGTGATATCGTTTCACGCGCATGCGTCGGCGAACGCGCGGCAATTCATGAAATATGCTCTTTCTCCCACCCTCTGACATTTCTTGTCCTAAAATTAAGAATGAAGATTTTACTGTAAAGGCGAACGCGTTAACAATCTTCGACCTTGAAAATTTCGTATTACAACAAGCCGCGCCATAAATACGAATCCTCCGCGGTCTATTTTAAAGACCGTTTTCGTCGCTCACTCGCGTTGTGACAAATCGATCGATGGGACGAGCAGCCAAAAAGGCTGGTAGTCACACGCGTATGACGTAACGCCTCTCTTGGTCAACCGTGGTTTTGGTAAGAAAAAAATGGCAGGCATCTTGGCGGAGGACGAAATTGGACGAAAATGGGACCGATGTCTTACCGATGCGGTCTTAAAAATGGGTAATTAACGTAATTCGGACTGTGACGCTTACGGAGTCACCGTAATCCTCCCAATTCCCTCGAACCCTCATTGATGTTTTGACGTATTTCAGGTGGCGGTATCTTCCTCGGTTCTGTGTTTTCCCTGCTATTCTTCAGACGTGAGTCCTAATTTTCACAATATATAAACCCAAACAAACTCATAGGTCACATCTAACTTATATATTCAACGAACTTGACGATTCACGAGCAGCTATTAAGTGCGCGAAAAAAACGTATTTCCTAACCTCACTTTTCGTAACGTGTTCCTTCGTCCAACGAAAAGTTCGTTTTATCGAAGGATTAGGATAATATTTTATCGCAATAATTAACGGTTTGATAAACGTCTTTATAAATTACGATATGGAGGACATGGAATTCCTAACCTCATCAAACAAATGTACATGCTGCCGGTAATTCGTAAAAAGCACTCCAGAGAAAGAGCAAACCGCGCAGGCTAACCATAAAATATTGTTTATTCCATACTTCGCTGAAACGTTCCATACTAGGATCGTTAAAATAAAAAGGTCGCTTTTCTTTCAACTTTTAGTAATTGCGGTACAGCAAAGTAAGGCATAAATTACAAGCCTTCAATATTAATATTTAGAGGTCACGTATCCACTCGAAGGTCGTGATATTCTTCTTGATTGCTTCTCAATGTTATTATGAGGTTGAAGTTCGCAACGTTGCGAGGCAACGAAAATCATTATTTTTTAATTTCTCTTTTTCTTTTTCAATGTAATCATAATTAAAATACCTCAATAATTATACAAATCTTTATTGTGATAACATAGAATTCAAATATGAAAAAAAAATATATCGCCGAATAATAGATTTAAGGAAATAAAAAAAATGAGAAAATAAATTTCGTTGCGTCGCAACGATGCGAACTTCAAGTCCATATGTTATTAGCTTTCGAAAACTGCCACAATTTCGAACATCATTACGATGCGCAATTGATAAACTCAATAAGGTTTATTTGTTATTAAAAAAGAATAATCAAGTCCTGGCTGATCTCGTAACAACATTTTCTAGAATCCTTAGGAATTGCATATATTACTCTGGTGCAGACTGTAATAATTGATAACAGATATCATATTTTGTACATTGCCTAGACGATCCAATGCCACTTTGCAGGCAACCAAACTTCACCAACTTTCAGACCCGTCATTTCTTCATCGAATTCTATCGCATTCATCGACACGTCACAAAACTTTTGCTTACGATGGATTCTCGTTGACGCAATGTTTTTTCCAGGTAAATGGCCGATAATAACAGGTGCCGGATTCGGCTTAGGCATGGCTTATTCCAATTGCGAAAACGACATCAACGCGACGCTGCATTCGAGTAAGGGAAAGGCTCGGAAGTGCGAAGACGAAAAAGCGCACGATATCGCGCGTTGAAATTGCAATAAGGAACGGAGTAAAAAGCAAAAGATCGCGTTCAGGCAGCAGGCTGTGGAACAGATACCGAGTGGCTTCGCCGATCTAGTTGAATTTGTATGATTACGACGAAAGGAAGAAAAGAAAAACCACTGCTGTAATAATAAAATTCGTACAGTGTATATATATATAATTATTATTGGTAAAGTGTAAATTGGAATTCGAATTGAGCGAATAAAAAATCGTTTGTGTCAATAGTAAAAGGATGTGTGGGAGATAAGATTCCAGACGAATGTAACCGAAGATTGAAATTCTGAAGTTGGGCTTAGGAGTAAAGTAAAATCAATCGAAACAAGCATTCTATATCATATACGAGAATAATTTCCAGATGAAAAATAGTTTTTTGCAATTTGGAACGAATTGATATTTAAATCGGGCCGAAAACGTAAATAAATGTATAAGAATGTACGGGAGAGTATACATAGAAAATGAGGATAGCAGTATGTTGCAAATCCTTACATTACGACCTTTTAGTTCGCTAGAATTTTCCAGTTAGTTTCGTTCACTTATGAAAAAACTAAAATCATTTGAATTAAGCTTGAAACAAACTCAATTTTCGTAAAACTCCCATACATCCTATCGGTCGCGAAACAATGTATAAAAAAGAACAATTTTCCGTTTCGTATTGGATGTACAGAGTTTTTATTGAAATCTTGCGAGCTCGATGAAAAGGATTACAAAATCGCGGCAAAATTAATCAGTTTTATCGAACGAAGATTCTTTTATTTCGTCGCAGAAAAGATTCATCATAGCTTCATCAGCGGAATTATCATCAAAGTATCCATCGATCTGTGCGGCGGATTCTTCAGGATTGCCCTCGAAGATATCCTCATTCGTTTCCAGTTCGCCATTCTTTTTGTCATTTTCGTTCGATGAATTATTTTCACGACTTTCGATACGAGAATCGTCTCGAGATTCTTCGACTCTAAACGGTGACTTCTCGTCATTTTCCTTCGGCGATTCCTCTTCTCGGTGTTCAGCAGTTTTTGATTCGGCGATCGATTCTCGCGGATCCTCACGATCAAGGATTTTTGTATTTTGATCCAACGGCTGGGCGTTATCATCGGGAGGAGCGATAAAATCATCTTCGCTCGTATCCATCATTTCAGCGGCCGCGTTATGGTTGTCCAATTTCTGCTGTTTACTCGGTGTCGGACCGTCCAATCTTTCGGAATTCCGTGTTTCGAAATTCTTCGGAGTTTCCTTCGCCGTTTCCGGTCTCGCGGAGTTTCCTTCGCTGGTTGATGAAGCCTCGTTTCTCGTTTCCCTGAAACTCTCCCACACGTTGTCGTCCGCAGAAACAGGATTTTCCAAACTGGTCGCTTCTTCGAGACCTGGACGACGCCAATGAATACCGAGCTCGTTCGATCTGGATTCCTCGACTTCGCGCAACGGAAGTTGCAAAGTGGGAGCGCTGGGATGGGCGACTTTCTCCAGTTCTGATATTACGAGTTTCGCTTCTTGAACTATCCGAGGATCAACGTCCCGGAGTGCCATGCCGAATATCTCGATGGAATACTGCGTGGGCGGTGGACTCGACGGATGTGGATTCAACTGAATCGCTCGAAGCGATCGCAAGAGACGCAGACGACACACGCTATCCTCCTCGTAGAAATTTTTGTCCCATTTCCCTAGATAGTAGTCGTAGAGCAGCGGAACTGTCGTGTTTTGTACAGCCTGAAAAAAACACGATATTAATTAACGAGTGCAACACCAATAACGACCGAGTATCCCTAAGGAAACTCAAAAGGAGTTAGCTTGAGAATTATTATTATATATTTTATATTTTTTATATTATATATTATATATTTGTTATGTAAGGCAAAATGTATCTAGAAATGGAAAATAGCGTTTAATACTATGTCTAAGTTGGGCCGTGTCACGACCAATGCAAGACATCCGGAATAAATATCTAGCTTAATTAACGAGTGCAAACATCAGTGCGAAGCCGAAAAGGCTAAAAACTGGAGATCGCAGTTTCAATGTGCCCTCGTTCAAATACAGTATCGGATGTTTATTTTATATCCTCGATTCTCACAGGACAATTTCATTCTCGAGGGATCAAAACGACTTCAAAATGATAACTAAATTTTCATAGAATCAAAATAACCTGAAAATGAGAATTCTACATTCGTGGAATCAAAATGATATTAAATACGATTATTTTAATCATCATCAATTTTGATACTAATTTTCAAAGACTTTCATTAATATTTTGCTGCCTCTTCCCGGTGATGAGGATTCAATAAATGTTTACTTTGTAAAAAGATTGTTTCAGCGAACAGCCGGCATTGATGAAAATATTTTCTAACGCCGTAAGAGCATGCTTGCACAATTCGGCATTAGCGCAAGGATCCTTCTGGGCAGCGACTGGGTTACCCAAACTCGAGCTGTTCTCGTATTGACTGTCCTTGTAGCGTTTCAACGCTCTTTTCGAAAGATGTTGCGTTTTTTGAACCTGGTAATAAAAAAAATATATATTAATTTATTTTCACGTATCGTCACTTCGTTTTATCAGCTTTTTTTTCTTTAGCTTCATCTTACCGTCAACAGAACCCGTTCTTTTTCGGGGGTGAGGTCCTTCAAGAGATGAGGCAAAAATTCATCAGCTACGATGTCAATGCCAGATAGCGTTCCGAGACTGGACAACCAAGTTTCGAGACTTTTGTAAACTGCTGTTCTAACGTTTCTGAATGGTTTTCCACCGCTTATCGTGGTTTTGTTGTCGCCAACTTTTTCCGACCATTTAAGGGTCTGTTGATACAGCTGGAGGACCGTGATGGCATACGGCATCAGTTCTCTTCCGAATCTGCAAAATTTTCCGCGAACATCATTCGTTTTTCGTGAATCAACAAAAAAAGATATTGAAACCAAAAATGCTATGGATAATACAAAAATATATAAGAATGATACCCTTCGATCATTGCATTCAAGACTGCGAACAAACTAACGTGCAGTTTCGGTAGAATAAAGTGTAGCATTTGTTTCTTGACGGAATCATCGTTTCCCAGATTGGACGGTGTCACCGCTAGCCCTCTGCACAAAACTTTCAGAACGACGTTCGGAATGACAGAATTTTTTCCGCTGCATCCCCTAAACGTATCAAATTTTTCCATCAGCTGGTCATTCTTTTGGAACTTGCGCACAGCGTTGGCCAATGTCAGGTAGAGAAACTTTTTCAAGCTTGGGAAAAAGGATATTAATTACCTGAGCATAGTCGACAAATAAACGCACAAATTGGCGAATCTTTTTTCAAGCGAGAAATAATATTGTATAATATCATCCTCCGGTATATCAGGAAGATCGATCTTCTCCGATACTTCGTTACTCTCGAGCTCGACCAACCCGACGAAGAGATCGTCCATGATGGCGTGAAGACTACTGCAGAGCAAAGCTTGATCCCAGAGCCAACCACTGTAACCAGGCTTCGTAGCCGGAGGCTTGAAGGAACGTTCCGTAACTCGAGATAACAAGGTGTAACAATTGGCTCCTGCATGGACGAGATTTTCTTTATCCGCGTCGATTAAGGGCAGAATGAGTTTTCTGATGACGGCCTTGAAAAATATATAGTCATTATTACTTTGTAAATATTAATTGCAGTTTGTAAAAATTGTCATTACAATTTATCGTCATTACTCATGATTACCGATAATTAAGGACGTGTCCTACCACGTGACTCACAAGTGCGAGAGAGATAGTCAAAATTTTTCAATCGCAATTTCTCAAGGATGAAACATTTTTATCGTAAAATTCAAGCATGTATTTCTGTCTCTATGAATTCTACAAAGACTGATGCTCAAATTTTCGCCGTAAACTTTATCGACGCCGAGAAAACGGATTTCGAAAATTTGTGAGGCTATGTCGATGTTCGTCATGCCCTTAACGCGATACGATTCATAGGGTAAAATACTGAAATTCATACTTAATCGTAATTGTAATTATAATAGTAACCTGCAATCGCTCGCTCGGCTCTTTGTAGTGACACAGCATCGTCGATAAGAGATACAAAGTCGCGCCTGATCTCTTTTCCAACTGGATGTTCGCTATTGTACTAATGAGTTGTTTAACGATTTGCATGGAAACAGTTTTGTGCAAATCGGGTACATCTTTGCATCTGACGATCAAGCTGCCGAGGACCCGACACGCCAAGGTCAGCTCGTTGGAGTCGCTTTGGGAATCTTCCAACACTTGGCTGGCCTTGGAGATCCAGAGAACGGCGTATTTGGACAGTGTATCCTTGGTGCAATGAGCTACAATTCGCGCGAGAATATCGAGCCCATCGTGACGAGTGGCTGATTGATTCAAGCGCGAATTCACATGCGTTACTATCGCATTTTGCAAATTCGTCACCTGCAGAATCATAATTAACTCAAAATTCGATTCCAAAGTTAATAATAAATGTAATTTGTATTTCGGTGTGGAAGGAACGTAATAAAGTGAGGTTATGTAAAACTTACGTCGTCAACTGTGGTGGGTATATCATCGTTTATGGAGAGTAATTCTTGCAGAAAAATATCGTAATTTTTCTCGTTTGAGTCAATCGCTTTAATTACATCCATGATTAATCTTTCTCGTATGAAAAACGGAGTTTATTTCCGTTCACGCTACATAACGTGCGCGTCTTATCCAGTTGACAAACACGTGTTATCGAACAGTCCCGGTAACACACGCACGTAAAGGGGCCATATGTCACAATATAAGTAGCGCCACGAGTGGCTGTGTAGGAAACTAAAAACGCCAGAGATTTCGCAAAGAAAATACCGAGTACCACCTCCGATGAATGCTTACGGTGATTTTTTAACCGAATGATCGTTGTTTCGGCCGTGACTAATCGCGTTTCATTATTGTTATATCCAGTAATTAATAATAATTGATCAGCAAAACCGTAAACGTTGGCTAATTAATGTTTACTATTTTAAACACCACGGAATCAATTCTTGTAAGAAACAACTCTAATTATTTAAACCTGGGCGATACTAAAGTTCCAAAAATTCTTTTGTAACGGTGATTCAGCAAAAGCGTTCATACCACGCCGCTACAAAGATCAGTTGTTCCGTGTTCACGGACCGAAAAATCCACCGTACGTTTACTGTCACTCGACAGTAATTATTCATACCTTCCTACTTACAACCCAGCGCTAAGGAAAATATGAATTGAACGTTGAACCATCGCCGGTCACTGGACTTGGTGCCACCCGGACGTAAAAACCAAAATTGTCGAAAGTTTATCGTCGCCCTTAGAATGGCTGAACATGATACAAAGGACGATAACCTCTTGGCACGCGAAAAACTCGTAAGTACTCAATGAATTTGCATTCGACGATAAAAAAAATCGTTACTCGAAGACCTCGTATTGCAAAGTGCGATTATTGAATACTGATTAGGCTAAGTTAATTCAGAAAAAAAAGTACGACGATTATGAATGCGGTCAATGAAAACGATCAATCAATCACGATAGGTAGACACGGCTGTGAAGTTTCTAACGAATCCCAAAGTATCGAATAGTCCACTGAAAACGAAACAAGAATTTCTCAGGAGGAAAGGACTAACGGAAGAAGAAATAACTAGGGCGTGCGACCTTGCTTCGACTTTTATCAAAAACCACGATGCGATACCCGTCGGCAACGAATACACGTCGATTCCGATGGGTAACGCTCAAATGTATCCGTACTATCATCAACCGGTCACCCATCCGACATTTGCCAAAATCAAGGAATTCTTCAATATCGCTGCACTGGCTGGAGCGACTTTTTACTGCGTATATTGGTTTTACAAGGTGATCGTCCATATATCTCACAAAATTCAAACCCAAAGAACAGACCACGGCTGACCGATTCGCATTAATCGGATTTCGTTTGTATTTACACAGAAATTTATAGAGCCGTTCTTCTTCGGACGCAAGAAAACCAACAGTGTTGAAGACTCGGTGACCGAACTGGAGAAAACGGTGCAAAAGACAATGGGGGAAATGAAAGAGACCATCTCTCAGATAGATCTCAGCGTTAAACAGGTTACGCAGAAGCAATCGACAGATTCGTGCGTGCCTATCTTGGTTCAGGAGCTGAAACAGGATCTAGCTAGTCTAAAGGGACTCTTGCTCTCGAGGTTTGTCTCAGTTTCTCTTCAAAGCCTTTTCATCAAGCTAGCCATGTTCACCAGTGACATTAACTCGTATGTGCTCACCGACCCATTTTTAAAACGGTAGGTTATTTATTATCTGTGTCGAACTTAAACTGAGATTTGATTTTTGAACGGTACTGTTAGCTTTGTTTACATTTTGGCATCATAAAAAAAATAAACGTCAAAGTATTTTCGCCATTTTTTCTGACTTTTGAAAAAAAAGTGTTTTACGATAAGGTTTTTATGAAAAAAAAAGTTGGGCACATACGGGGTAAGGAGAATCGTCTTCGGGCTTTCAAGTCACAAAAATATCTGTTGTCATTTTATCAAAAAACTTAGTGGACATTTTATATAATTGGTCAATTTTATGACAATTTAATTTACGTAATTGAAAGCCTACTTTTTATAAATATTCCACAATTCCGACAGAGAAAATAGTTTCAGCTTTACGAAACCATTTTTTGATCGGTGCTAGACATTTGAATCGAAGTAAGACATCATTTGAGTTTACTCATTTCTGGATCCATTTTCTTCTTTTATTCAACGTCCCCCCAATTAAGCCAGTGAAAAAAGTATAAAAAGATCGTAATGAGTTACGATACTTGCACAGCACCAAATTTGATGCTTACCGTTCCGAGCGATTTAAACAAACTTTTTGTTTGGATTTTTCAGAAAACAATTTCCGACCGCTCCACCATCAATTCCGACGTGGCAATTGGACACGTCGAGTCAAACGCACCAAGGAAAAACTCCAGAGCGCGAGGACGACGCAGGCAGCGGAAGTAGCACCAACAATTCCGATAGTTCATTGGAAATGATCCGCGAGGATCCTCGCAAAGAATGAAATTGACGAGGTACCGAAACGACCAATCACAAAGCATCTTTATCTATTTGTAATTATTTTTATTTTTATTCGTATGTGTATATTAAAGAAAAAAATGGTATCGGAGCATTTCAGAGAAGATAGATTGCCAGTGAGATATTTGAGTAGCGTAATCACGTGGCAGGGCAAACAAGGGGATTACGATTAATTGAATATTTACCCGTTCAATAAATCGATTTCATATTGTGCTTTATCACGAGCGTACACCGATCTTCCAATTTGTGTAACGAACTACCGATTCGTTTGCGTCAAATTAACGATTCTTTCTCTCGACGACGCGCGGATTTCAATCGTTGAGAAATCGAGCTGCTGAAGAAAAACCCAAAAACAAGTTTTTTTTTTCTTAACCCTCAACCAGTGAACGTGGGTCGTTTTTGCTTGGTCAAAAACTTCATTCCGAAATTCCTCAACCATATAATAATTTAATTATAATTAATTAATTAATCAATTATTTTATTTCATAATCATTTCCTACATGAATATAATATTTTTTTCTGTAAAGAGCAATCGGTTTCCTTTAAGAAACTGCTAAGAAAATTCCATAATTTATGCCTACGCTATATTTTTTTTGAAAAAATAACGTTTTTTTCGCGATTTGCTCAATGTTTGATAAAAACAATATATTAAAAATAAAAAAAATTAAAAAACATCTATTTCCCCTTGTAAAGTATGGTCTAAAAATACACCATGCATTTCTGCAAATTTTTTCATGAATGGTTGTTGGTCCGGTAGCGCGAAGACAAAAACGACCCAAGTTCACAGGATTAAGGTACCTAAAAAAACCATCACGGATTGAGAATTTATTTTAGAAATATGAAGGAAACGCGGGCAATTAGCCTTCGGAGAAAAGTCCTGGTAGTCCTGGGTCAGTTCCACAGAATTAAAAAAAAAATTTTACCATCGTGAAGAGACTATCCGTCCGTTGAGAAAAAAATGATGGAACACGCTTTAAACATTGTGAATTACGTGCAAAAAATCTATTTACTAAAAAGACAAATGTCAATGTGTTGAAAATATCTTAAACTGATAAATGCGTTTAAAAAACGTTTTTTATTGAACGAGTCGTAACTTTGGCAATTTTTCAAATTACCAAACAAAATTTGGAAGTAATACTTTTTAGATCTGATACTTGATGGGAAAAAAGCTAGGATGATAGTGCAACAGCTAGAAATCTGTTCAAAGCCGGATATTATCAGATATGCTGATTCGATGATGATGGACGTATCAACATTATCTAGTTTGACTACGATGGGTTGGATAAATACGGAAAAAAATAGGGTTCCATCCAATTTACCTGGAACAAAGCCAACTTATCGAGTTATGCAATATTTATTCACTCATACGCCGAGTAAACCTTCCAAAGAAATATCAACTGCGGCGATCTCCCATAACGAGTAGTTTCCCGCCCAAAACTTGGATGGAGTGCTTTTGCAAAAAAACGGTCGTCAATTTCACTTTGGGTAAAGTCCTAAAGTGGGGGAGAACAGGCGTGGGATAAAAGATACGAAACGATAAAATCTGGAAAAAGTACAAAACGAAATAAAATTGAAAATAAAATTGCTTGAAAAGTACACTATCGAAGTTCGACGATCATTAACCTTTTTTCCACTGGAAAGTTTATTTTTGTTTTAAATTTGTTTGTTTTCATCGTTAGAGTAAGTAACGGATGCTTGAATCTTGGGCATCCAACCCGTTCTGTCCTTATCGCTGGTTGCTAATGTACCTTCGGTATTCGAAGTATTATCGGTATAAATCAATATATACGTGTGTTATATACATATAACGAGTATATGTATACACAAACATACATATCCCGTCTGACGACGTTAATCTACTTATGACCCAATGACATCGCACTCACAGACAGCAACCGGTCGCTCCTTATGTACTAAGCTGACATTTCGTTTCTTTTTTAATCCGTCGACGTATGTACAAACCACGTAAATATCTTTGAGTTTTTTTTTCCATATGTATATAAATATCGAATGAGCGAATCAATTGCAAGAGCATTTACGATTTTTCTTTTCTCTTGATCTTACAAACGAAAAAAGAAGAGAAGATTGTTTTATTCTCCTTGGAGACTCAGTTTATTCTCGATCTCATTTTTCTTTCTTTGAATTTGTATTTTTCTTACTTTTCAATGTTTTTTCCAATTCGGCCCGATATATATAACGAAAAAAACAGTTACAGTCTATTTGTTTTTTGTCTTGTTTCCATCCTTTTTTTTTCTTCGTAATATTTATTAATACTCTTTATTTAGATTAATCATTTCGGGACTCCTGGCTCACTGATACAGTGAGTCGCAGCAAAGTCCGCCGCAATAATGTGACTTAGTAATCTTCCATGTCCAGCGATCCCAGGTCAATATTTTTTTATGATACAACGCAGTTAGGTATAACATTCCGGGATACGAGTTTATTCGCGCGATCGCGACCTCGAAGAGAGACAAAAGGAAAAATAATCCAACCGCGATGGAACAACGAAAAGAGGCAGGTAGACACAACTTGACATCAGGCTTCGATAAATTCTCATGGATAATACACGAACAATAATGTGGCTCGAATGATGCACGATTTCGTAATGTGGGGTATAAGGATTGATAACGGCCGCGTTACGTTATGTACAATAGAAGAACGAGAACTTTTCGTTTCCGAGTTGTTTAACGGACAACCGACCATCGTGACAGACCGGAAACTCTCCCGGGGTCACCAAAGCTAATGAACTTTATTGGAAGTTCATTATTGCTCCATCATCGAAATATACACAAAGAAGAAGGAGAAAGAATGAAAATACACATAAAGTTCGTTTCATTACGAAACGGCTCAGCAGCGCGAAACCATTTTTTTTTCGCGTAATCTCGCTGCTTTGAAACCTCAACAATCTCAAGGATTCCTGGAGAAATAAACTGAAGTTTTCACGTACTTGAAAAATTTCTAGAGGAGCGAATAATTTGATGAAATATTGAAAGATCAATATTCTTGTAGAAAAAGTATTTTTTTGCGAAAAGATGACTCGCGCACCATTTCTTAAGAAGTTTATCATTTATTTGACGATCGTCTCTACGTTTTCGGTCCTTTGTATCTACGTTGAGAAACGCTTCAGTATTTTGTACCAGAAATCCGAAAAATTGCGGTAAATCCGTTTCAAAAGATCGAAAACGGTGATCCAAACTGCTAGAGCGCCGTTCCCATTATTTCTTGGCTTTTTGTATACGTTTTAAGAAACAAATTGTATATATTCATTAAAGTTCGTTTTACCAATTTTGAAGTCTCCATTTTTAAGTTCTCGGCCGAACACGGTGGCTTTACCCCTCAAGGCATAAAAATAAAAAATAAAAAAAGAATGAAAAAAAGCAAGGATTTGATCCTATGTGTTTTGTGCTGACGTATACGTATGAGACTCGAGGTACTTCAGATTAATGTGTCATTCCTTGTAAACCGCCAATTTCGAACAGTACAAAGAAAAGTTCAAGTCCAGTTAGGATCCGCGATCTCTCGGAGGCGGAAAAGGGCGGTCTCATCATTATCATTGATCTCTTCACTCTGCGTAGCAGTGTCCTAAATATCCCTATTATCGATAACAGTATTAACCCTAAGTTAGACACACTAAATATCTTTAGCTGTTCGAATCTCTAATCTATCCTAGTGAAATCGATTAATGATGACAGGGCTACCCGGTGTGGGGTAAGTGTAAATTTCTCGATAGTACCGAGCGCACGTCTTGCGTGAAGCGGAGCGCGTCTAACACTGGAAGCAGGTTCAGCAGCGCCGTGTCACCCGCGTCGCTGAACCACGATTTTATTGGTATCGCGTTGTCTGGAACAAAAAAAAACAAACGGAGTTCTTCAGAGTATCCGCATTTTACATCGATTTTTTTTATCGTATCGATCGATATTATTTTTTCCAAAAACTCCGATAATTATGGATATCTCACGTGCACAATTTTAAACGTCCATCACAAGATGGATTTTCATATCGAAAATATCAACTCTATTTTCCCAGATTTTCTTACGCTAAACACCCTAATTTTAGGTGAAAGTAAATCCTGAATGGACTTTCAATGTACCATCTCAAATAAGTAGAATTAATCTAAAACTTCTTCACTGAAATGGACCTTTGAGTCGCAAAAGAGATTGTTATATAAGTTGGTCAAGAAAAACGCTTTATCATTGGCATAACGAAGCCTCGATGAATGTTCTTACGTGGATAAGCTCTGTAAGCTCCGGGGCTGTTGTCCAGTATAAAAACGGATGCCAGGTCGGAGCAAATTGCAGCGAGGTCCTTCGTGTACGAACCCATTTCGAGTGTACAGTGCTGTCGATAAAATCTACGTCTCAGGATACCTCTGTTGTTGTCTAATTTGTCAGCGACCGCTGCACCATAAATTTCCATCGATGCCGTGAAAACTACCAGCTCGTACCTGCGAATCACCGATTCCACAATTTGTTTCAATGGGAAGACGTTTTCAGCTGCATCATCTTTCGCATTAAAGTCAAGTGTTTTCGCACTGATAAGCGTACGCGATATACTCACCACTGGCTAACAATGTCCAAAAAGAAATCCACGTGAGGTCTTTTGTGAACGAAAAATCTGACCGGATGTCGGTCTATCGTCACTTTGAGGACAAAGTCCGGTGGCGTTCCTGGTCTTACGGTTGGCCTAGCTACTCCGTCGTGATGTGAATGTATCAACGTTTCATCCAGATCCAATACGAGTACTTTTCTCTTTACTATGCCTGCAACGACGCGAATATTTATAAAATGCCCATCCATTTAGCGCAACAGGAAAACTACCGCGAGACATTGAAAGAATCAACAGAGGCTTTCCACAATTTAGCCATCGCAATCGTTGTATCTTCGAAATGATTTTACATACAATTATGAAATGCAAATGATCCTACATACTGCAAAATCATGATACAGCCCGGAGACTGCGAAATTATCTGTATTAAGAACATATGGAAGGTACGTCACTGAAGAACTGGTCGCATCGTTACTTTTTTTCTCTTAACGATCTGTGCAAAATTCTATGTCCGCTCAAGCTGTTATTACATTTCTAATTTGCAGCAATCGCGCATGCCTTCTTACGGGAAGTGCTCAATTTAATACTAAAATTTTTCTAAATGCGAATTCTAAATTTAGCTTACTGCTTAATTTAATGAAAAAGTGTGCAGTGGAACAATGGGTTATGGAATGTTTTAGTTCGTTCGTTCGATTAATTTAGGTGCAAAATCTTTTGGCAAATTCAGCATCATTCGCTACAAACTTGTGGTACAATTTATAGTTGCGCTACAATGTAAGTAATCACGTGCCCAAAAAATAATCACAAGGCGTATATTCGACCAGAAATTGGCTACCGGCCCAAAAGTGTCTTTTTTACTAGACGTTCGAGTTTTCTCTAATTTTATACGCTTTTGCTCGATATACCATCTTCCATATATTCATAACTGATATATCATCATCCCGCGTCCTCTCGCTATTGATTCTCTCACGCTCGAACGAGCAAAAACAGAAGCTAGGCAATCGCGATTAGCGAACTACTGAAATTGTACAGCGACAACTGAAGTTCGACAATAACCGTCGATTTCCCCAGTATTCTCTCTTCTCCCGTGGTCTTTGCGATTCTCGCAAGAGAACAAAAATCCCATCCAATCGGGAGACTCACTCAGTCTGTGCCTCGAGAGCGGAGACAGTGGGAAGATTTCATATTTGACCGGTTGCATCTGCGAAATCTAAAACCAAAGAAATTCATGAGCGAATGACGATCGGAGTTACCCAGGAGTTTTGCGTATCCGAGTATCCAGCGTCCACACGGCGTTACAAAGCTTTCGCTAATGATTGGAAAAGACAGCCCACGAATCGTACGCGAGCTCTCGAACGAAGCACGTTCCGAAACGCTTCGTAGCTATCGAGAATATAGCGACTGCCGATAAAGATCAGAGATTTCACAATTCTGGCAGAACGTACGATTTTTAAAAAGAGAAGAACCAAGGAGAAACTGCCAACATACAAAAACGTGGGTGCAAAGTCCGATACGTGTAACGAAAACAAAAATATGCCGTGCAATTGAAAAATGACAAAAATAGAGCTTGGAACGAAAGAACGCGGATAGAATCGGTGAAAAAAAAAAAAAAGAGAATCGGACGAAGCTCACGCGCTCTAGAGAGTCTACACAGGCGCGAAGCACCTACTTACGGCTCTAACCTGCTTCTTCAGTAGAAAGCAGACGCAGGTCCACACTCGGGAAGCCATAAGGAGAAAAGCTCTCATTCCCATTTGCAATTGTTTCAGCATTATTGTCCTTATGGATTTGTTATTCACAAAACCGGGCCGAAGTCCGGCTCCTCTTTACCGCCAGTATCGTATATTTATTTTTCTTCAGAATCCCGCACTCTCTCTCGCTCCCTCTCTCTCTCTTTCTCGCGCGCCGCTGATCTTCGCGCACGGCTTCTCGTCGTTCTGTTACACAAGCAGGCCACCGCGGTAAACAAACTGTGCCCGTAATCTCTGGCATGGATCTCCTCGGATTCTCTCCTCATCCACTCGTTTTAAAATCATTCACTTTACTTTGCGATCAAGAATACCCAACGAAATTACACGTTCGAGTGCTAGCATCGTTGCACACGTGCGCGCTTTATTTTCTCAACAGAATGTGTACATTGTAGCGAGTTTTTCACGAGATCACGAATCGGCAACGAGGAGGGGGGCGTCGGCGGGAGCGAGGGGAACTACCCGCTTTACGTCCAAAAGCCTACAAGTGCGATATACAACTCGCTTCTATAACGCACGCATCTGGCTTGCGACCGCCATCTTTCGCGCATCGACCCAATTCTTCCGTGCGCTCCTTCCATCGCGCATATTCCCCACCACCCGCGCAACGCCACTGAGGAAGAAAGAAACGAACCGCTCGAGATTCGCAATGGCCAATGTATCGGACGCGCGACCAATTACGCGCTCGAATCAAAGACGTTCGCCCGTTACACCGCTGCGGATTATTGATGGGAGACAGCTTTTATCTTGCGCCGTGTAATCGCGAAAAAGAAATCTGCTATCATCGATTCTTACGATATGCAGGAGCAATCTTTGTCGAAGGTCAAATGAGTCACGAGAACCTTGACAATGGATGAAAGATAATTTGTGTTTTGAGAGAAACAATTGATTCTTCGTAGAGGTCAAATGAAAAGCCCGTTCAAAAATTATCGTCACACTCAACCTCAAAATCAATTTTATCAATAACGATAAAATCATGAATTATCGGTTTACTGATAAGTTTCATTATCAAAATTGATTTTTTGGCAAGGGTAAGTCATCGAGCGCATGATTTGAATGAAAATGCGAAAATTTTATGACTCGAGCCAAAAGGGCGTTGGTATTTTTGTCTGAAATGCAAAAATATTCTGCTCGAGCGATTACCTATCGTCCAAGGTCTAAGTTTGAAAACTTGTCGAAGGATATTTTTAGAAACAAACGCAATCTGATGCATTCGTATCTCGTCGTATTTCCACAACTTCACGAATGGCGGCAAAAGTACATGTGCTCGTGGGATCGCTCATTGTGGATTCGCACGATTCGATTCGCCAACGCGTCCAGCGGCGAGGGTGGCGTGGCGGAGCTTGGGAGGAATCACGCTGCATCATTCGCGCTCATTAAAATGAATCACACTTCGTCTGCATTATTTAATACTATCTTCGATCTACACGTGGCGCCAGTTATTCTGTGAGAAGTTTTTTTGCTTCGAAGGATAAAGGCGTGCAACATCTATGCGCATAAGTACAATACAAATTGTGAAGAGTAAAATTACCTCAATTAGTAAGTCAATTCCGCCAGTATACAGAATACCTATGTTTACCTATGAAAGTATACATGCGGCTGTATGTACGAACGGTTGATTGAAAAGAACTTAGCCTACAAATAAAAACGCGCCATTTTCCGGAAAATGTTATTTATTTCTCAACATAGTCCCCTTTAAGAACGATACACGTTTCCCAGCGATGTTCTAATTTTTTTAACCCATCGAAAAAATACGATTTGTCCAATTCGGCAAAATAGGCATTCGTGGCGGAGATGGCTTCCTCTTTCGACCCGAATCTCTTTCCGCCGAGCCACGTTTTAAGATTTGCAAACAAAAAGAAATCGCATGGAGCCAAATCAGGAGAATAGAGGGGATGGGGTAGCAATTCGTAGCGCAATTCAACTAATTTGGCAGTTGCGACTGCGCAGGTGTGAGCCGGTGCGTTATGGTGGAAGAGAACTTTCTTTTCTACCAAATGAGGCCGTTTTTTCTTTAATTCAGTATCAAATCGATCCAATAATTCGGCATAGTGTTTGTAGAGCTCGGAGACCGTTTTTTCCTTCTCCGAGTAGTCAATGAGGATTACCCCTTGCGAATCCCAGAAAACAGTGGCCATTACTTTTCCGGCAGATGGCACCCTCTTCGTTTTCTTCGGTGCAGGTTCGTCGGTTAAAATCCACTGTTTTGACAGTTGTTTACTTTCCGGTGTGTAGTAGTGGATCCATGTTTCATCAACTGTCACGAAGCGTCGCAGGAATTCTATGGGATTGCGTCTAAACGAATCCAAACACTGCTTCGAAGTGGTTTCACGAATGCGCTTGTTGTCAGGTGTGAGTAAACGCGGGACCCACTGCGACGACAGCTTTCTCATACCCAATTCTTCGTGCAGGATATTGTGGACTCGTTCGGACGAGATCTCTACTATCTCGACTAACTCGCGCACCTTCACTCGGCGGTCTGCCAGCACGAGATCATGGATTTTGTTCACGTTTTCCTCAGTTGTGACCTCTTTTGGGCGTCCCGGGCGGTCTTCATCGAAAACCGATGTTCGCCCGCGTCGAAACTCGTTGAACCAATTTTTGACAGTCGCCAACGAAGGAGCATCGTCCCCGTAGACTGCGTCCAATTGTTCTTTTATTTCCCTACGCGTTTTCCCTTCCAAAAACAAGAATCGAATCACTGAACGATATTGCTCTTTTTCCATTTTTCGAAAAGTCGCTGATACGCCCGCTTTCAACGATTATCAAATCAAAACTCGTGGAAGAATCTGGCTGAAATTCGGACAGGAGTCGTATGAAAATTATAACTAAACGAAGATAATTCGATTTCGGGAAAACGATGCTGTTGGCCTTCGAGGCTAAGTACTTATCAATCAACCTTTGTATATATGCGCAGCACCCGAGATTCTCATACCACAAGCAGCGCCGCGAGTGGCAGAGTAGAAAACTAAAAACTCCGGACATTTCGCACTGCAAAAATAGCGACTGTTGTCACCTCCCCGGTTCGCTGTAAACCGCCATGTTGCGTACCTGGCGCGTCACCTTCCAGTTATTTTGAGAACTTCAAGGAGCACGCACAAAGGGAGAAGAAAAAAAAGCGACACCGCAACGTTAAAGATTTAGTATGGCGTATAACCGTAAAGCAGCTGCTTGCGTTTCCCGAAAATACAAAATTTCCGCGTTATTGTTGCGCAGTTAACGCAACGAAATTCGAGTTCGCCTCAAAGGTAAAGAAGAATCGTTTGCGCGGTCGTTGAACGCGCATTAGCGTTACGTGCATTCTACCCGTTTCTCTATTATCCTTTTCACACAAAATGACGGATCTTACGGAATTGAGAATGAATGTAGCGGCGTTGAAACGCGTCGATCCCTACATAAAAGACATACTCGAGACGGCTACCCATGTAGCTCTTTATACATTCAACGCGGATAATAATGAGTGGGAAAAAACTGACATCGAGGGTGCTCTCTTCGTTTATTCGAGAAGCGGTGAACCCTACCACAGTATTCTCATCATGAATCGGTAAGAAATCTTGATTTTTCTTATCCTACTTTCCGAGTACTCAGCACCGTTGGAAACGTAAACAACAACACTCACGTGTTTTTATGAAACGTGCACTAATTCCTTATTATCCTTCTTTTTCGTCGCTCTTTCATTGTTATTATACAATTTCTGCATCAACAATGCAATTTTCGCGAAAAGATTGAAAATCTTAGCAATTTAGTTCGCCATCGATTGGAACCGACATATATTCATTATTATTAACTTTCCCGTTTTTATTGTGTTCTCAATTGAATTTTCCGAAGTTTTCGCCTTTTATACGAAACAAAATTTACAAACATTAAGCGTATCGAATTTCAGGTTAAACACAAACAATTTAGTCGAGCCGGTGACGCTCGGCTTGGATTTGCAGCTGCAAGAGCCATTCTTGCTGTACAGAAACTCCAAATGCAACATCTACGGCATTTGGTTCTACGACAAGGTGGACTGTATACGTATCGCGGCGATGTTAAACCAGTTGGTCAAGGATTCCGAGCTGAGTCGCAGCAAATCCGTCGACGCGACGCAAAAGGGCAAAAAGAACGCAAAGCCTAACACGAACAATGTAGACATATTCAGCATGTTGAGCAAAGCCCAGGAGGACTTCAATACGAACAGGGGGAACGAGGGGTCGAGTTGCACCGGATCGAAGTCGCCGGTGAATCGCAGCGTCGGTGAATCGTGCTGTCCTTTGTCCGCACCGCTCGGACCAGACGTTACGTCGCAAAGCGTCATGGATTTCTTCGCCAAAGCAAAAGTGAGTTTTCCTGGAATTAACTCATTTCACTCTCACAAGGACGGTTCAATAAAGTAGGGTTGCCAATCGACGGTCATGAAATTGCATTGCGTATTTATTCAAAATATTATCCAACCTTAGGTGAATACCGGCCACTTCAAGGCTGGCGATCATCCAAACGCCCACAACGTCGGTGCGACGGAGAGCAAACCAATGTTGGCCCGCTTGATGTCGCATCCGGCGGCGCACACTCTCGAGCACATCGAGAAACAACAGAGGTCAACGACGCCGCAACCAGGACTGCCGGCTCACTTAGCGCTACAACCGCAGTCCACGCCTGTGCCGCCAGTAAATAACGTTGGTCCTGGTTCGACGTCATCTAATAGATCCAAGCGACAGAACAAAACCCCCGCCGCGCAGGAAGATCCTGTCGTTTCTGCCCTCACTTCGGTTTCCCAGGAACTTCAACGACAAGTCAGTCGAAGCACGAGCGATGTAAATGGAGCCTCGGGTTTTCTCAGGATAGACTCACCGAATGTGAAAACATCGGGGAACGTGACGAATCATCAGACTAACAATATTATTGGCTCTTGCAATCCACTGTCGTCGCTTTTCAACGCCGAGAACACACCTCTGGTGAGAATCATTCGTATCGTAGCTGAACGTCGCAGAATATCGAAGGCTGAAATTGCTACGATAGTTCTTGCAATGTCTCTTAGACAGGCAGTGATCGTCTTGCGAAACCTTAGTCAGTTTAAATATGCATTGGAAGAGAAATGCTTCTTGTTTCTTTATCCAAAGCTCATAAAAACGTTCGTGATTAAGAAGTAAACATGGAAAGTTGACGGAAACCTCGGAATGTTTCAGGAACCCACGGACATGAACAGCGCTGGGCGAACGTTAAAAAGTGGAAGTACGGAACCAGCTCTGATACCCCCAGTGATGTTCGGAGCACCGAGTCCGGCAGAGCCGCTCGGTCGGCCGCTTGAACCGCTCACGAGGAATCAATTGTTGCAAGCGTTCAACTATCTACTTCGCAGCGATCCGGACTTTATCAACGAATTACACGAGGCTTACGTAAAGTCGTTCGGAGAGATACTTTCCTAGGTCCAGGACTAAGAGTTTGTCCGAACCTAACCTGTGAAGTCTTTAACTATGAAGTCAAACATGAAAACGAAAATAGTATACATACACACACACACACATAAACATAAACGCTGATTTGGCGGACACACACACGCACGCGACTTCGTTGAAACAATTGAAAATACGGTGGACTGAGAAGAGCCAGTAGAACTAGAAGAGAAGCTCGATTTAAAAAGAAGACTAAAAAAAAACACGAAAATCGAATAGATCTAACGTACACAAGACTGTACATAGACGATGAAACTTTAATTCTTGAGACTCGAGAGAAGACAAAACGGTAGGGGAGGAAATACGACAGCGAAAATCTGACTGCCAATTCGAAACAATTGCGTTGGAACGGAAACGTGAAGTCCCGGGACTTCGAAGAGGAGTGACTGGTGTGGAAGGGACACTGGAGAGTAAAAGCAGAGGAAGCAAAATTGGCGCAACATCTCGTCGACAGTATTTTTATAAAATATAAACACGTTATTCCAAGACAAAGAGTGAAAGGAGGATGGCGTTTGTGCCCAAGCCAAGGTCGTCGGGATCCACATGAGTTTTTGTTTTACGTGTGTGTGTCTTTAAGCATGGGGCGCAAAGAAACGACTGTTTTACCATCGAGAAACCGCGTCGAGCGAAAAGGGAAAAGCAGAGGGAAGAATAAAATGAAAAAAAATTAAAAGGAGAAGACAAAAAATTGAAATACGCGACACGCGAACGAGATTTTAAACTGTGATGCCAAGACATTTATATTACTATTCTTAGTGTTTTACGATCACAACTGTATGCGTTCAAGCCGAAAAGATGCGAGAGAGAGAAAGCAAACGATCCGAATCCTCCGACCAGAGAAACGAGAGCGAAGCGTCTATTTTATGGAGTCGCGATTGACGCGTGGTTACCCCCTTACGTACAAGGGACGACGACATCACGTGGAATTTAATATTCCCCCGATACGTACGATGTGACAGTTCAAAGAGAAATAAGACACAGGAACAACAAGAACAAAACAAAACAACCTTCCAAATAAAAGAGAAATGAGAACACTGTCGAAACAGAATTACCAAAGTTTTTTCTTTCCTTTCTTTATCTTCTGGAACCGCTTCCTTGTTTTTTTTTACAATAATTCGTGGAGAATGCGACGAATCCATCGTCAGGATAAAAAGTAAATGATACATTTTTCTTTTTCATAATTCTTATCGTTTAATTATACGATACTATCACAATATATATATATACACACACGCGTGTATGTTTGTATGTATAGTGTATATATATACGTTGGAATACGGCTCGAGTACTCGCGGATCATTTATTCGCCCTTTCGATGATCATCTCGTTTTCTTCTCAGCCGATCGAAACTTTCACGGTACAAAATCACTTTTAAAAATAATATAAACATTCCAGACGATTGGAACTGAGAGGGAGTCGGGGGTGGTAATTTTATTCATACGATACTAACTTAGGGAACGTGCGATTATTAAAAGATATTACTTATGAATATTATTTACACGAGATGCAAAACAACGATGTTGCTTCTTTCATATATTAATAGTCCCATTCTCATTTCGGTTTTTTCGTTTTTCAATGAAATGCTTTCATTGTCTCCTGTTTCCGCTCGTGTCGAGAGGGAAAACGAATCGCGATATCACTACATGACAATATTGTTACGTCGTTAATTAATATGTGTGAACGTACACACTTATATACATATATTTATTTTTTCATGTATACGAGTTGAGATGGGGCGAAAAAGAAATCGACTCTCAGCATTTAGAATAATATTGAAAACTTTGAAGTTCGCGGGTTGTCGAAATGCAAAGAAAACTCATTCCTTCTTCAATCAAACCTTTTATGTCGGACTTGGCTCGTAAAAATCTCGCAGTTTTCCACGATCCTTTGAAAATCTGAAGATATCAATTTTTTTAAAACAAATGGTTTTTCGATCTTGATAATGAGTTTTTGAAAATGTATTTATTGTTAGTTCGGGGTGATGAGAGGCGATTTCTTTTTCCGGAAATTTTTAAGGTGTCACACTTCCGGTGCGGATAAAAATCTCATTATGCCAATTTCTCTCCCAAACGGATCGCGTTTCGCATATGAAAGTATCTCGTTGCCAAAAATTCACTCGTTCGAGAAATCATTGGCGATTTTCGATTGAGCTATTTCTTTCGCACTCATTACCGCTGGGTCGTTGCGACACTTGGATCTTAATACAAACATACGTATATACATGTGTGTGTGTGTTCTCTAGTTTACAATGGTGTTTCGTCAGAAAAATTCACAGCCAAGTGGAGCCGCCAAGCTCTCCAGCTAGAAGACTCGTCTCCTTTTTTTCTTTCATTTTTTTTTTATATTCCTTTTACACCGTTTTTGATGGCCAACGTTCCAAGGTCCAATCCAAGGCAAAGTAGAGCACTTGAAAAACGCGAGAGTTTCTCCTGCGTTCCATCGCGGTGTTTCGTCTTTTGTTTTTCGTTGTTGTTGATTTGTTCAATTGCATTTAAACGAGAGGCACTTTTGGTGATCCGAGCAAAGGTGGCGCGTTATCGGGAGTTCGATGGGGTCCGAGTTTGTCACCTTGGGTTGGTAACGGTTGCAGCAATCTTATCGCAAGGCTGGCTAGGATCAGGAGAACGACGAGGCCACATATTGGCACGGCTATTGTCGCCGTTTTGAACCATCCGTCCGTGGTACGAGTGGTTGGCCCTGTTGGCTGAATCGGACCGAGAAACGCCCTTTGATCACCCACCAAAACTGAAATTCGAAAAAAAAAGGTTTTTGTTACATATTTTCGTATATAAAGGAAATGAGGGGGGAGGGGTGTTTAAATTATTTATTGTCTATGAATGTAAATAATTTGTCAATTCTTTATTATCAGTAAGCGCTTCGTGTAAGGAAATTGGTTAAGTCGAATTTCAAACGAGTTTTTTTTCGAAATTTTGTTTTTCGAAATTATCCACGTGATTTATTCAAAATTTGGTATATCATTGGGTTTGTTTGGGTTCAAAGGTCTTTCGCGAGATTATTTTTAATTACTTTAATTATTGATGAATTCTGATACAAAACGTCGATTTACATGTACATAACGATTTTTATATTTTCTGAATTTTACTTGTGCCTGGAAAATGAACTTTTTCAAATAAGCCTGATTTTCGATTCAGCACACGAGCCATAACAAATCGAGAGGGAACTCTCGGATATGTGAGTGCTCTGAGATACAGTATGTATATCTTGGCTCGTTGCGAAAACCTGTTTAGGTTTTTATGAAACGAGGGACGCGAAAAAGATGACGAAGAGACCGATCGAGCGCAGCATAGCGCACCAGTGCTCAAACTACAATTATCCCGGGCTTAATTGGAGCGAGAGCACCGGTGTGTCAGTAACGAGAGACGCGGTCTCCCAACCCTTGAGAGAGACAGATGAGTTCCGTGAGATCATCGAAAGAGTCCTTTTGCTTCCATTAAAGCACCGTTTTTGCACCTCGATATACATTTTTTCAATTCGTTACTCAATATTTTTTCAACGGTAGTTTCTTTGTTCCATTTGACGTTTTTCGTTCACTTTTGACATATTGTTTTAGCGATGGGGACAACTTACGGAACTTGGTCGAAAAAAGGGACAAAAGATTGAATATTTAATTGAATTGTATGAATATTTATGAAAGTATCGTTTCGATTAATTCAACATTAATTTAGGTATAATTAGATCCATAATTGAACATTTGAAAATTGTGGAAAATTTCAACGTTACCGACGTAGGGTATTGCATGAATAAAGAGTATTGGTTGGTTATACTTTTAGGTTAGGATAAATGTTCCAATGCCACGTTAACATAAAAATACTCAATTATTGTTCAAGGACATGTCGAAGGAGTACCACGTGACACACGAGTGCGAGAGAGATAGTCGAAATTTTTAAATCGCAATTTCTCAAGGACGAAACATTTTTATCGTAAAATTCAAGTATCTCTTTCTATCTCTATGAATTCTACAAAGACTGATGCTCGATTTTTCGCCGTAAACTTAATCGCCGCCGAGAAAACGGATTTTGAAAATTTGTGAGGTTATGTCGCTGTTCGTCATATCTTTAAGGATGAAAAATTTTAGCACGAAATTATACTGAAAGAAAATAATGTTTTATTTTTGTAATATCGAAGTGAAAAGTGTAATACTGAAATTGAGGTTATGGTCGAAACCTTCGCGCATTTTCGCAAGTGGCTTACTATAGAACGTTCAGTTAAGGATTGTTTACGTTTAGTATTACGATTTACTGTACAATTTAAAAAAAGAGGTTACCTTGCAGGGTTTTGTTGAGTCTGCTTATCATAGCCGGACTATCGACGTGATTGCAGAGATCTTGTTCACAGCAGAGAAACCCGGAGGGGCATTGTTTCTCCTTGAAGCTTTCCTCGAGACAACCGTTGTTGGCGCTGTGCTCGGGTCTGACGAGGAAAGACGGTGGATTCGGGCCCAAAGGCAATTCGGTGAAGCAACCCTTTCCCCGGCACATGTATCCCTGGGGCACGCATTCCGGTTGATTGCAGTAACACCTGACCTCGCGAGCGTCTGCCGCGCCCGATCCGCCATGTTGAAGACCTGTAACAGCGGAAACGATCGAAATCTTTCAATTGGGAACGCCGATTCGTTGGATGTTTTCGCATCGCTAAGCACTTCCGGTTGGAAGGAATACAAAAGTTACGAACTCGTTTTTCGTTTCAAAGAACCGTTTGGATTCGGACTGCGTTCGAAGGCAGGAAAATGGGTTTTGAGGCGTAATAAACGTTAGGCGTAATAAAATTAACCTCAAAATCAAACAACTACGGAATAACTTAAAAATTTCAAGTTTTCGTTAGATTTCAAGAGGGCCACCAATGTAGACCGAAAATTTCAAATTCTGGCATCTCTGTTCTTTTTTGAAAAAAAAAAACTAAAATTTTGAGAATACAAAATACATCGAAGCATCACGAACACCCGAAAAGTCCTTTCGAGGACAATCTTCGGTTCGTGGCAAGTTCTTCGTTGGCGGAAACGCAGAAATTCACGTTAGGCCATTGTGAAACGATTGCGCGTTTTATTCTATTAATAATTCCTACTTTCCCAGGAGTCACTTGGGCTCTATAGCCGTGAAACGCGAGCGCGTATTTCCGAGTGGGGCGTTCCAACCGCGTCACCACTAGAATACATAAACCGGCGAAAAGAACAAACTGGATCGTTCTCTCTCTCTCTTTCTCTCGGACGAAACGATCATCTTTTGTTTTCGCCCCCCCCCCCTCTCCGCGTCCTTTCCGAGCGACCGTTACAACCACCTGCGAAGGAGATTCGAAGAGCTCGCGAGCCGCGGAACGCTCGAGCGTATCTTCGATATCTACATGAGGACGAGCTCTTCTCTCCTCCCTATTGACCGAGCCTTTTCTCCCTCGACATTCACGGGTGGTCCCGTCAACGAAAATTGTTTTACTCTGTTATTTGTTTCAACTCGACGATGTGCGTCTCTTCGCGCAACGGAAGATTGCGTTCCGCAATGACGTTACGATTCTTCGCGCGTCCCGCACGCAACTCGTCGAGTGTAATATTCTCTGTTGAGAAGCGCTTTTGCGTTACGCGTGTCTCCGTGTGTGCGTTCCTTTACGCGTGTATTCGTATGACCCGAGCTACATTTATCTCGCGGCTGTCCCGATGAATAATTATCGGGATGGATGAGTTCTTTCATTTTTATTTTTACTTTCGACGTGACTACCGTAACAACAATAATGGTCATAATAATTCAATAAACTATAAAAGGCATAATAATAATAATAATAATAATAATAATAATAATAATAATATTAATAATAATAATAACAACAACATGAATAATAATATATATGATAATGATAATCATAATGTATAATTACTATATAAATATTGCAATATAATAAAAATAGTAACAATAATAATAATCGAATAGAAGAATAGAATTTTTTTACTTTATAAAATTATGATCATGATTATTAGTTCTATTGTCATATAAATAGAAAACTTGCAAATTGTATTAATCTTGTTTTTAATATTGTTATTATTATGGTGCTTATTAGCGTAGTAGGTAATTACTGGGTTATTTGAATCAATTGATTAAATTCAATAGAGGAGTTACCAGAAAGTCTTCGCTCAGCGAATATTCACCGATCAAGTGCGCACCACCATTGGTTGGGATCATTACAGTTTTCGTAATTTCAACGAGACCCCCATCCACCCGATAAGTCGCCAATAATCATAGTAACAATAATACTAAATCACAATTATCGTTATTTTAATCTACGCACGAGATTTCTCGCGATGCGATCTCACCAGCCTGTATCTGTGTGCATACGGTTCTGCAGCTTTCACGATATTTATTGGTTGCTCGGTACTCGAGTACAAGTCAAGTACACATATTCAAGACACATGCGTCTGACTCGAGTGGTTTGCGTTGCGCGACAGCGCACACGCATTATGTGTACGGAATCGAAGAGACACACGGGTCGTTATCTTTCCGAACGTTTCTTCTTCTAATGAGTGGCTGTGACCGCGAGAAGTGTACGCTCGTAAAAGATAATACTCGCGATCCCTCGTCTCTCGTATGCATATGCAACTTACCTCGTCCTCCCCGTCCCTGCTCCACCGCTGTTCGCCCCCACGAAATTGTAGCTTTGCTTCATACTTGGCAAATTTTTCTCGATACGCGCTCGACTCTGAGACAAGTTGGGACGCGCAGGAAAGTCATATGTATGCGTAATGGCGACTATCGGCCCGGCTTGGTATTTTGAAGACGCGGTATTTCGAGGACATGTTATTTCGGGGACATGGTATTTCAAGGACGGGTTATTTCAGGGACATTGTATTTTGAGGACGTGTTATTTCTGGGACGGGTTATTTCAGGGACATTGTGTTTTGAGGACGCGTTATTTCTGGGACGGTATTTCGGGGACGTGATATTTCGAGGACGTGATATTTCGGGGATAGGGTATTTTCAGGACGTGTTATTTAGAGGACATGGAATTTCGAGGATTGGTTATTTCGGGGACATGGTGTTATGAGGACGTGTTATTTCGGGGACTATACGGATACTTTAGCGCTCGAACCAAATTACGACTCGACCGGAAATTATTCAGAGACTTTTCGGTCGACCACGGCTCGCATAAAGAAAATGGAATATACGCTGATATCTTGGGGCATTGTGGATGTTGCGTACGCGACTGGTGGATCGGGAGAAAACTTTTGCCTCCCTTGCTTGTAACGGAGCGAATCTTTGCTTTAAGACAGCCTCGCTGAAATAATAAGCGTAAGCGCGCAACGACGGGAGAGAATGAGAGAGATGAGAGATTTAGCGAGCGCACGAGGCGGTATGAGCAGTGAGAATCAGATTCGAGAGAAAAAGAAAAGAAGTTGGCGATGTTGCAAACGCATCTATGAGGGAGGTTTGGCTACTCGAGTTGGACGATGATTCAAAGAGCACGCGGGGAAATGTCGTCAATACTCGCTGAACTAATATAAAGATTCTACGCAAATTTGAAATTGACGGAGCAACGTTTTTTCACTGTTTCATATTGTAGCGAGGATTTCTTAGAGATCGAACGATTTTGATAACATTAAAAATACTGATGATACAGTTACGTAAAAAAAACGTTCGTTACTTGAAGAATAATCTTCAGGGTTTCTGAAACCGAATTTAAAGTCTGTTTAAATCAAGCTCTACCCTAACCGGATGAAAAAAGCTTTTTAATGTAGTATGTTTACCATACGTTTTTTGGGTCACCAATAAGTTGAAAAAAACAAGAAATATAAAAAATCAAGCTTTAACCCCCTTCCTCTTCGAAAACTCCAAATTCCTTATTCCCCATACTCGAACCCAACAAGACCTCGAAAACGAAACCCGTGCAAAAGAAGCAAAACCGAGTACCCTCCGAGTGTTTCTAAAGTCACTTTATATCCCTCAGGACCATCAGCGGTGTCACTTATCCGCTAATCGTCCGACGCAATTACGCGTAATTACACACGAGACACCGAGAATAATCACTGAGAATAAATGTACTCGCTAAATCGGTAACGAGAGTTCAAGCGGAGTCTCTTTTATTATTCTTCACCGTCGCGAATCATCGCAACGTTACAATACCCCCGAAACCCCCTACTCCCATTATTTTTTTTTTCTCTTTACGAATTCTTTTCGTTTTGTTTAACGATCTTTTAATTCGTCTCGAGCATGCGAGTACGAAGCGATACGGACGATAATTAGAGGGGAAATAAAGAGCTCGACAAAAGCGAAACGCGGGGACCCCAAAGGGCCGGAGATCTCCCTAATAGTAACCGCGTTCTCGTTATTCTTACGTTACGAGGCATGCGAGTGGGATAGAAGGCCGCAAAATCTTTTCGCTCGAAAGCCTCTCGTCAAAGGTATGCCACTGAGGTTCTCGATGAAGCAACCCTTCCCCCCCCCCCCCTTCCCCTCAATTCGTTCTTTTTCTCTCTCTCTCTCTCTCTCTCGTTATCCCGTGTCTCCCTTGCTAATAAGCCCTCGGCAGCACCGGCACAGTTCTCTTCGTGTACACTATAAAAATCTCCCTGGGGCCATCCCTGAGAGAGAGAAGATCGGGGAGGGGGGGAGGGGGGAGGGGAGTTTACCGAAGGATGTAAAAAACGCTAAAACAGCCGAGTCACAAAAGAAAGATTAAAGTGGAGAGAATATATGTTACGGAAGAGGGAGAAAGAAGGACGAAGAGGGGAGCAAAAAGATGCGAGTGTGCTTGTGTTTGGGTTTGTGTGTGTGCGCATGCGAGGCTGTTCAGCTTCTGCTCGCTGGACGGGGCTGCTACGTCCCTCTTGCGAATGAGAGGAGGAAGAATGCCGCGGGAAGATTGAGGGAAGAGAGATCGCCGACCGAGTGGAAGAAAGAGATGCCAAAGAACCTCGGCTCATATACATAGCTCACGTTACTCGTTTATATTTGATACACGGGTCGTTCCGACCGGGAAGTTTATGATACACGTTTAAATTTTTTGGTTTTTTGTTTTTTTTTTTTTTATTTTTGTGTGTTTTTCTTTGGTAGTTTGAATTTTGAAATTGGCTTTTTTTTTGCTGGAGTGATGGAATTTGGAAAGTTGATGATACGGTTGTTTAGTTTTTTTTTGAGTGCGTGTTCTATTTGGATTGGAAATTTTTTGGGAGTTTGAAAATTCTGGTTCCGCGAAATTAGAGTCGGGTGAATGTTCGAAAGTCAACTCAACTGAATTTGTGAAAAAGAAATTCAAATGAGTTTGGGAATGTGAATTTCAACGTGAACGTGTATTTCCTAAAAAGTTCATTGAATTTGGGAATATATTGAACTGACTTTGCTAAAATGAATTCATCAGAATTTGCGAGAATAAATTCACCAAAATTTACAAAAATAAATTCACCAGAATTTACAAAAATAAATTCACCAGACCTTACAAAAATAAATTCACCAGAATTTACAAAAATAAATTCACCAGAATTTGCAAAAATAAATTCACCAGAATTTGCGAAAATAAATTCCCCAGTATTTGGAAACAAAGAAATATCACCAGCAAAATCTCATTCAACTGAATATGCAAACATAAAGTCACCAAAATTTGCGAAAACAAATTCACCAAAATCTGCGAAAACAAATTCACCAAAATTTGCGAAAACAAATTCACCCAAACAAACCCAAACAAATTCACCAAAATTTGCGAAAACAAATTCACCAGAATTCGCGAAAACAAGTTCACCAGATTTTGCGAAAACAAATTCACCAGAAAATGCGAAAATTAATATACCCAAATTTGCGAAAACAAATTCACCAAAATTCGCGAAAACAAATTCACCAAAATTCCCAAAAACAAATTCACCAAAATTCCCAAAAACAAATTCACCAAAATTCCCAAAAACAAATTCGCCAAAATTCCCAAAACAAATTCACCAAAATTCCCAAAAACAAATTCGCCAAAATTCCCAAAAACAAATTCACCAAAATTCCCAAAAACAAATTCGCCAAAATTCCCAAAAAACAAATTCATCAAAATTGCCGAAAACAAATTCAATTAAACTTGCGACAGCTTATCGGATAAAAATGAAAGACGCAGGGCGAGCGGTTGAGGTACGGGGAGGGGTTGGGGACTTTCGTGGATTGCCCTGTATCAACATACATAGAGATATTCGCTGAGTGAAGAAGACCAGCGGGCAAGTGTATGTTCATTTTAGAGCGCGCGTGTTTCATCGACATCGCGTCTCTCCCTCCCCCCTCCCCTCCACCTCCTCACTAAATTTCTCCCTCGCTCTCATTCGCTTCGTATTTGAAATAAAGAGAAAAGAAAGGGGGGCCCGATGAGGAGGAGGAGAAGCAGCAGGAGGTCGAGAGGAGCAAAGGCGGAGACCGAGGAGAAGAGAGAGGTTCGAGAGATACAAGAGCGTCCCGCTGGATCTCGCTGTGCGTTCGGTCCGAATAGAAGGAGGGAGAGACAGTGCGGCGAGAGAGCGAAGAATCCCTCTGTGAAGAGAGGAAGGCCCGCGTCCGAAAACAAACATAGTGCTCGACCGGGCCGTTAGTTATGCGTCCCAGGCATATTAATTATTTTCCGACAAGCTCGGATTATTACAATACTTCTTTTCTATGGGTAAGCCTCCTACTTTCTTTTTTTTTTCTTCTCCAGGTCGTTTCTTTCCCGTCGTAAAATTGGCGATCGTCTATCGATCTCGTTCGATCGGAGATCGGGCTTTAAGATCGAGCATTTTTAATGCATGGTAAACGTTCGCGACCTGCGGTAAAAAGAATCACGAAACGATCGCGAATTAACTCTTGCGATACTTTTCCTTAAACAATACAATATTAAAAAAAAAAAATTGCCAAAAATTTGCTTCGTTTAAGTATAGTCATTGAAATTACGAAATTTTCACCTTTGGAAAATGAAAAATTGTTTTTTTTTTTTTAATTTCTTTCTGCAAATTCGAGCCAAGAAAATCAAGTAAATATTTATATTATGATTTTTATTTTCCAGCAACGAAAATCTACATAAGGTCATGTTGCATAATGATGCAATGCAAAATTCAACGTTGCAAAGTTCAACGTCGATTTTTTTTTAAATTAGTTCAAAAATCGTTTCCTATTTTGAAACGCCATTTTCTTGATAGGACGAAACCGACGGGGACACACTCGTTTTTTTCACTCTCGCTCGTATGTCTCGTTGCACTCTGCTTTCCTCATCTCTCGGGTATTAAGTCGCGTATAAAAAACGCGACTGCTCGAGTATACGCTAAATGTCACACGATCGCCGACGGTGCACCTGCGAGTCTCCGAAACGCCGATACGTTCCGCTCTATCCTTCTTTTTCTTCCCTTTGAGTTTTTATCTTTCGTCGAATGACACGCGAGAGCAGAAAATAAAATATGCTGCGCTCGGAAATTTAAGTACGCGCTTATATTTTCGTACCTGCATACAGGGTGGCCAGGATAGTGAGGTTAGAAAAGAATTTCAATTTCCATTTGGTTTTCGAGAAAAAACTGAGTAACCTACCCTCCAGATTTTTTTCTATACAAAAAAAAACAATTTACTTTAATTTCTAATTTAAAGAGATTTTTTAAAAATTAATTATTTAAAAATGTTCAGCTAATAACGAATTTTTTTTTATATTTGAAAATTTTTCTTTTATTATTTTTTTTCTAGCTGCGGACATGAATGAATTATTAATAATAATAATAAATAAATAATAATGAATAATAATTATTGATTAGTAATTATTTATTTATAATGAAAATTCGAGGCTTTTGCTCAAAGTGTTTACTTATACTTCACATTGCACTTCAAACCCAAACAAATAATTGCCATGCCCGTCAATACGAAATTACAAAAAAAATTATCTAAAAATGTAAATTAAATAAATATAAATAAAAAAAGATCGTAGTATCACAGGGATGATTCGAATAGTTATCAATGGGGGAAATTTTGACCCAGAGTATCCTTTTCGTTGTCACTTTCCAAAACCTTTCCATTTGCGTTTTCCGTTCTTGCGAAATTTATTTATCCGCTTATTACATAAATATTTGTATTTGTAACTACACGTGTAATTGCAGGTGGCTGAGAGGGGGGGGGGGGGCATCGCGGATAGTTCGTTCTCATAATTGGACTTATGACGAAGTCCGTTCGAATCAAGTTTCTATTTGCTCGTGACAGTCGTACCCCCCTCCCCCGTCGTCCCGTAGCGCTCCTATATCTCGCTATTTATTCAAACGTAACTTTCTACACATCTCGAGGCTATAAACGTGCTAAAGGAAGCGAGTTATTTACGCCCGACTTACATTCATTATGGAGGAATCATATTACGGAGTACATCGTAGCGAAAAAGGATACGAGTCATGTGTAGTGAAAACGGAATTATTCTTGCGCCATTCAGTTGTCACTTGTCTCGAGTTTGACTCTCTAGAACGGGACTTTTTTTTTTAGTAGGGAACAACGATGAAAGGAGTAGGAATTGTATGAAAGCACAAACAATGTGCAAAAGATTCAAAAAATTGTTCGGTACTTGAAGCTCGAAGCTCAGAAAAGTTTATTTTTATTTTTTTTATTAATGAATATTTTTCTTAAGAATCAAAAAAACATATTTCACGAATCGAAAAAGAATTCATTAATTAAAAATATTTTTATCATGAATTGAAAAAAAAGTACGCAAATTAAAAAGAAAATTTATGAATAAAAAAAAAACTTTTTAAATTCATGAATTTTCCTTTGGATCATTAAATCAAAAATCATTCGGTGATTTAAAAACTTTGGTGAAATCATTGACTGAATAAAAAAATTCAAGCTAGTAAAAGGTGACATTAAAAAAAAAAATAATAAGACCTTTTAAAATTAAAGAATAAAAAAGGTTTCGAAATTAGTAAAAATGAATGAAATTGAAATTAACGAAAAAAAAAGGTTTTTAAATTAATAAAAATTATTAAAATTGAAATTAATGAAAAAAAAGGTTTTAAAACTAATAAAAATTAATAAAATTGACATTAATGAAAAAAAGGTTTTGAAATTAATAAAAATTATTGAAATTAAAATCAATAAAAAAAAGCTTTTTACACTAATGATACATATTTTCTAACTCCCGAAAAAAAACAAATACAAAAATTAAAAAAAAGCTTATTTTCGGATCGTCGGAGTTAAGTTCCTCCCCTAATGGTTTGCACTTTCGTGGTGCGAGGTTTCAACGAGTTGTCATATTTTTCGCGAGACGCTGGCCGATTGCAAATTCCGTGTGCATACGCGTGAATAAATTATCGCATTACGCACGCACCTTCTTGTATATGCAGTCTGGTATATACCGATGTACATTCCCCCTTCCCCCCTTCCCTCCCCTCGCCATTTCCCCTCACTGTCTGTCTATCTTTCTCTCGTCGCAAATAATTTCACGTCGCGAGAGAATTTCCATCGTTATCGCGAACTTTCGACGCGTCGTTATTTTTCTCTCTCTTTTTTTTGTTGTTTTTTTTTTTCGTTGTTGTGTTTTTTTGTTCTCTTTGTTGCTTCACTTTGCATCCGTACTCGCGCGCATAGTTTTTCGTGCGTGTTGATTTTTTTCATTTATTTATTTATTTTTTTCGTTTTTATTTCATTCAATGAAATTCAGGGATTTACACGTATTTGTCGTTCAGGTTGGTGACGGGGGTGGAGGGGACTCCCGTGCGGCGAGTCTTTCGTTCGTTGCGCGTATTTGTTTAAATATTTATAGCGAGTAGTCTGAGCGACGACGAGCGCGGCCACCGCACCGTCTATGTTTTATTTATAAACTTTCGCGACGCGATGATCAATCGGAAAATGCGAAAGGGAAGAAAAGAAAAGCGTGGAGTTCAAAAGGAAACGGTTGAACAATAGAGGACGGGGTTGATGCGCAAACGTCGACGAAACGCGAGATAACGCGAATAAAAAATTATTCATCCTTCGTTTTATATATTTATATATTTTTTTCTTTTTTATCGCGATTTATGGGAAATGCAAACATTTTTGTGGAAATTTTTCTGTGAATGTAATTTTTAGTATGTAAAAACGTCCGTTTAAATATAAATGAAAATGATAATGCGAATAAACAAAATGCAAAGATAATGCGATTTGAAATTAATTCACGTTTCACTTTTTTTCTCGCTAGTATTGTATTATAATAATGTAAAAAATGTGTTTAAAAAAAAGGTAGAAAAAATGTATAAAAAAATTAAACTCGATATAAATATAAATATAGTATGCGTAATTGTAATTTAAAAAAAATGGAAGATTTTTGTTGTTGCAAGTATAAATATAAATCGTGAGCAGGCAATTAAAAAATGTAAAATATATATTTTTTGAACATAAGAATTTTATGAACAAAAATCGTAATTCGACTGAAAATATATTTATGCAAATAATAGAAAAAATATATATGAAGATATATTTTTGTTTGTTTTCAAATATAAACGTATTGCATTATATTAGCGATTCAATGAGATTGAAATGTGCATCGTATAAAAATCAATAAGTAAATAAATAAATATATATGCATCCAATAACAATAATAATTGTTAAATACTCCCAATTCAAATTTCCCAGTTTACCACAGACCAAACAGAAGAAAAAAAAATCATAAATTTATCCGATTCATTTTCACTGAGTTCTAACAAAATGTCCAACAAGTCACGAAGACAAAACAAAAAAAAAAGTCAAGGCATGTATAAAAAAGAAAAATTCTCTTTGAAAAACGAATATAAAATTAACTCGTGTCTCTCATTCGTATTATTCGTATTTTATTTTTGGCGTGTGCACAATCCAATTAAATACTGATAATAACAATAATAATAATAATAATAATAATAATGGAGAACACACGATAGTGCGATGATCAGACATTTTCTTTTGGCCTTTCACGAACTCTGGACTCCCCAATACGCGTTTGCACCCTGCCACGTTTTTGCCTCGCGTATATATTCTTGCCTTAACGTATGAATTATAGTCACCGATAAACGGGAATAGGCCGCGAATATATCGATATTCCTCGCGAACGATTATTCTCTCTCGGGAGTGATAAAGTGTTGGTGCGAACGGGTGTACACTCGTTTCAGTTGGAATTGCAATCGGCGCCAAGTTCCCTGGTCGTCCCGAGTGTTGACTCATCGAGAGAGAGAGAGATAGAGGGGGAGAGGGGGGGAAGCCACTGCAGCCGAGTTCAATTGAATATAAACACGAGGTGTTAATGCGGTTTCCGTTATACAGTTTAAACCGGCGCGTGTCACGTGCAGGTGCAACATATACGTACACGCAATATTTCGAGATTCTGGCACATGCCAATTATCCTTTTCGCCGAAAAAAAAAACACTCCGGAAAACAAAAAGAAAATTCCGGTAGGGGAGTACCGGAATTCCGGAGCAACGAGGGAGTTCCTCTCGGTTTTAATAAATAAATAAACAATGGGCTGGTATATAATTTTTGCAATGACGTTGGACGTCTCGTTGATGGAAAGCACGAAAATCAATTTAATCTTCGTTCAAGGAATTTTATTTGTGTTTATTTGTTGTATTTTTTATGACGTAATTTTTTTTGTTTTGTGTTTTTTTTTAATTTTATTTTTATCGCTTTGTTTCAATTTCATTTTTTTACAATTTTTTTTCGATTTTTGGAAATTATCGTCTTGTTCACATTTTTATTGTTTTTTTTGTATATTTTAATTACCTTAATTTTTTTCATTTTTGGTATTTTCATTTCCTTAATTTTTTTATTTTTTGTATTTTTATGTCATTTATTCTTTTCATTTATGTCATTTTCATTTTCTTCATATTTCCTATATTTATTTTAGTTGTATTTTGTCATTTTTAAAAAATTTACATTTTTTGACATTTTCGACCCCTTTTCCCCTCCCTGTCCTGTTGTCGTAAAGAACCGTGAAATTGATGACGCTTTCAGGTTTAGATAAAGCGGATACGATGTTAGATTAAAAAAAAAACACGAAATGTTCCCACGTTTCCAGACTTTTGGAACTCGACGTTTCATCGGGCGCGCAGTGAGCAGACGCGAGAAAACCGAGAAATAAAAGTAGTCGTGGATGAATTCTTGGGGCACAGTAGCAAAACACGTTTGGCATATTCACGAGCTCGGACATAGGTGTAATGCTTGTACGTCCGTGGGTGTGCACGACCGCTCGTATAATTTGAACGATAGACTCCTCTTTTCGGGTCTATGATGGCCAAGACGTCGAAACGTCGAGAAGCTTGTACGAAAAGTCCCGCAAAGGAGCGTGAACACCTGGTTCTCTCAAATACACGATGAACGAATGTTAAGACGTTTCAAAGGAATTTTTACAGTAAAATTGAAATTCAATTTAAATTAATTTAAATTTAATTTTACAATAAAATTGAAATTCAATTTTAATTAATTTAAATTAATTTAAATTTAATTACACATAAAAATTAAATATTTTTTAATTTTAATTTTAATTTCAAAGAAAATTTTAAAGGATGTTTCAAAGCACCACTTCGAGGACCGTTTTCACAATTCTTTGTCCCCGTATTAAACATTACGTAAAATAAAAGTAAAAATAGAAGTAAAAAAAATCACTTGGTTTCCTAAAATACACGATGAGAGAATTTGAAGATGTTTTAAAGGAAATCAAGTTCGAGGACCGTTATTATAATTCTTTATCCCCGTACTCAACATTACGTAAAATAAAGATAAAATAAAGATAAAATAAAGATAAAAGAAAAGTCAAATAAAAATCACTCTTAGGTGGACATAATTGATGATTCATATTAGCATCGTTCATGATTCTCTTAGAAAATCGACGGGCCCAAAAAAAAGGATTCTCATAGAAAATCACCGAGCTCAAAAAACTCGGGGGCAAAAACAGTCATCGAAAAAAATGAAGGACAAAAGAAAAAATTTTTCTATGGATTCCAATGTAAAATTGAAGAAACGGCAACCAAATGAGATCGTGAGTAAGAGGGAGGAGGGGAGGAGGGAGGGTTGGTCAAGGGCTACAGACCTCGGAGGAATGTTTCAGAAGTCGTGCGAAAAATAAATTAAAAATCATAATGGAATAACAATAATGATAAAATGACGAGAAATAAAGAAGTAAGAATTAAGACAAGGCAGGTCCCGCTGCGTGATTCTTCTTTTTTTTCTTCCTCTTTCCTTTTCTTTTTTTTTCGTTTTTTTTTTCTCTTTTGGTCTTGACTGTTGGGCCTGGTGGGTCCGACGGTCCCTGAAACCTCGCTTTTGTCTTTTTCTTTCTCTCGTGGAAGAAGAGAGAAAAAGAGAGTTTCGTGAGAACGTTCGGGGTCTCTCATGACCAGGAGGGAGTATATTCGAGGAGTACATACGTAAGTTCTTGAGCGAGGCGGTTTTCTCTCGGCGGAGACCAAAGATCCTCCACCCTGAGGCTTGCTAACAGCACTCTCATTCTCTCGAGCTCCTCTTCAACTCTTTTCTCTCTCCGCTTGACTCGTCCGTCTATAAACGTATGCGTATACGCTATCCTTAAGTTCATTCGTGTCGAGTCGTCTACGCGTTGGTGTGGCCCACTCCACAACAGCGCTCGGGGTTTAATAGTCGGGTAATTAAAAATAATAACGATCGGTATAATGGAGCTCTCTCGCGGGGGCCTCTCGCTAAATACTGCATTATGACTAAACGCACCGGGGAAATTTCTCTCCGCCAGCGAAAACACCATTGCCACGTACCAACAAAGAACTGTCGCCAACGGCTTTCTCGATTATATTTCAAACCATTTTTTCTTGTTTTTCAGAAAGTGTTTTGTACTCCCATAATTTGTAAAAAAAATGTAGATAATAATATATATTTTTATAATAATAATAATGCAACGATTATTAATTATTATTTTTAGAGGAAGAATTGTAGAAATAATATTGACAATAATAATAATAATGATATTCAGATATATATAATAATATATGTAATATTTAGATAATAATATATATTTTAATAGTAATAATAATAATAACGCAACGATTATTATTATTATTTTCAGTGAAAGAATTGTGGAAATAATATTGACAATAATAATGATAATATTTATTATTATTATCGTTGCGTTCCAACTGTGCAAACGTCAATGCGAATATAACAACGACGTTTCCATTGTTGGAGTGCAACGAGTATTTTCGTTTCATTGCTGCATTTTTATTATTGTATAAATCATACTTCTGCGAATTGTGGAAGATTTTTTATGAGAACAGAATAAAAAGGATTCAAGCTCTTCTCGAGCTCGATATTGGTGCAAATTTGATTTGAGAAAATAAAAAATTTTTTTTTTCGTTGCCTTCCAACAATGCAATCATCAATCATGTAAAGAAATATTCTGTTAAAAATAAAACTTTCAAAGTGAATTTTTTTTCATTTACATAATTGTATTTTTACGTAATTTTATCATAAATTTTATCATAAATTTTCGGTTATCGATAAGAATATAAACGAAGAAAAGTCGTTGCATTTTAAAGACGAAAACTTCAACGTTGTTATGCCCCACTGATTTTTGCAATGGAAAGAAAAAAAAACTTTTTTTTATACCTATTAGAGTAATTAACGAGATTTTGATATGTGTAGTTCATCGGAAAAAAACTGGAAATAATTGATTCGTGATTAACGCGACAAGTCTGACGTAAAGCCGAATTTATGTGGCAGTCGGTGGACCATCACGACGTTACATTCTTTTTTTTTTACACCGAAGGAATACGGAATGAGACGAGATAAACGGGAGACAGGGTACACAAAGTTTCGGGACTCCGGGGGCCTCTTTCATCGCAACGGGGGGTCGTCAAAGGTTTTATAGCAGTCAGGACGATACAGTCACCGACCTGCGGCGGTCTCGATTGCGAAGAAACGAGCTTGGTAGACACACAGAATATATCAGCTCGAAGGTTTTGTCGTTCGCTTATTAATAAACGCGGGAGGCAACAATGACGGCTGTATCAATACGGATGTACACGAATATACGTATACGTGAAGATATATCGAGCCACTGTGGAGAGAAAAAAAGTTTACAGTGGAGTTTCGATTCCGGGTTTCGGGAGCTCCGAATTGACCGGATTGCGCGTGGCCACGTCTCCGAGGCAGCGGGGGATAACGCGGCGCGCGCAGCGTCAGGCGATTCGCGGAGAGTGGTAGTGGGGGCTCGCGCGGCGCGCGCAGCCTCGCTTGATTCGCTGCGGCCGGGAGTGGGGCGCTCAGCTGCGCGCGCACGACGAATCGCGCGGCCGCGCGTTCGGCGTGGTAGGGAGCGTGGCTGAGCGTGGCTGGGATCGTGCCTCGGCGGTGCCGGAAGAGAGGTTTAACTGTACCCCACATTCCACGCTGTCTCTACTGCTCATCGTTTGATTATTTTTAATTCAACCTTTTTTCTTTCGTCCGCTATCATTCGGACAGTAAAAAACGCGCGCATGTTAGGAAACCGTCCGGCCAATAAGGTTTGAACGCTCTCGTTATATCGAAAGTGGACGAAAAGCAGAACGCCACGACGAGCCAACTTCAAGTGTGCGAAAAGAAGCAAAACGCTTCTCTCTCTCTCTTTCTCTCTCTGTGTCTCAGGATCTCTGCTGTGTAAATATCTTGCTATAGATGTACCCGAGTCGTAATTTGGGCTGTAAAAGAAAAAGACTACGACAAGTGATCCCGCATACACGAGCATTAAGGGGGCGGCTTTTTTTTTTCTTTCTCTTCCTACTTGAGGGTTCGACTGGTCATTCCGGACCTCAGGGACGTAACGGAGGATTTCTTTTACGGTAGATCCACTCTATTGCCTGTTCCCGGGAATTCGACGCAACGGGAGACCACGTGGTTCGGTTTTCTTTGGGGGTACAACTAGCAGCGTCGTTTCTCTCTGATATATATACAATTTAGACTTGCCAAACGCTGGGACTACCCACCTTGTCTTCTACATCTTGGATCATTCGGATGAAACGACACCGATCGTTTCTTAACGATTGTTCATTTCTTCTTCTTATTGACATATAATAAACATTATGAATTTTAAATAAAACATCCATATTCAACTGCGGTTTCGATGTCTCCTATTGAAAGGATTTTTTTCCGTGTAAATTCATATCCAATATTCTTTCCACCTTAAAGTGTCACTTTCGCCTTTCTTTCTTAAGGGGTTACTGCGAAAATTAATTGGCAACACAGAAATTGCGGATTAAGGGTACTCTTATATTTGCAACGATACAAATGGTGTTTTTAATAAAAAAATAATCCAATATTTCCAATAATATCCAAATATATCAAATAATAATCCAAATTTTTTATTTAAAAAATCAGTCACAGCAAACATTATGCACTTAAAAAATATCGTTCAAAAGTGCTTGACAAGATTGTTCATAACAGTTGTAATTATGCTTAAATTCTTTTATTTGTATAATTAATACTAATTATAATTGATTAATCAATCATTGATTATATAGTGGGCCATTCGTTCATACAATTTATTTACTTACAAATAAATGTTTCGATCGCTTTAAAATTAATTTTTTCATACGAGCTTGACTTTCGTGTTTTCGTAATAGCTTTGCCTCTTAAGGGGGTAGATAAAACGGGGTTACCAGAACATCGACTTCTTTCGGTACCCACTTTGACAAAAATGACGTTTATCGATACGATCTCATGAAGCATGAGTCCGCTTTCGCGAAAGGCTTAAAATTGTCCTTTTTTTTTTGTTTTTTTTCTACTTTTGCTTTTGTTTTTTTCATTTTTACGTACCATCGAGGGCGAGGGTCGTGGAGTAATGCAAAAGGAAAACGAACTCGCAAGACGTGTCCCACGATCCCCGAAAAAGCGTATCTCGGCAATTAATGCTTTTTGCTGTTTCATTCCAGACTGAGTTCGAGTGCGACGAAACTCGGCGTCCCCTCGGGGAGGCAAAAAATGAATATATACGGTAAGAAATAATGTGTTGAAGATAGAGAGAGAGAGAGATACATGCCACAGCAATTTCTTTCGGCGCACTGTAATTCCAACTTCGAAGACTTTTTTCCCCTCCTGATCATCATTACTTCCAGACGTCTGATTGACTCCAACCGACCCAATACCCCACAAGCGCATCAGCGTTTTTCAAAATTCTCCGCTCCGCAATTATCGAAGCCTTTTTTTCGTGCCCAAATAAAGAGTGAAACCGAACGAAAAATATTGTTTTTCTTTCTTATCTTGAAAACGCCAAAAAACAGTAATTTGGTTACTGTTTTTTGGAAATCAACGAAAATAATTTGGTTTTTTTTCGAAATTCTTTTCAGCTTACTGGAACCATGAAAATCAAGCAGGCATTCGTTACGATTTTTTACTCATCCGTAACCAAAATCTACAAAACGCAATTTTGGACAATCGTTCTGGGAAAAACTAGAAAAATGACAATTTTTTTTGTATTGTATGGAAGCAAAATTCAATCTCGTAAAGTCCAGTCGAATCAATCAAACATAATCATTACATCGATTTTCATCGATGGCGTTTAAACTTATTTTCAAAAAGTACTTTCTTAAGAAATTCATGTTTTTTTTAAATATGATTAAAAATCTCCACTCAATTATTAAAAAAAAAAACAAATTTATAAAAAAATCTCGACTCAATTTATATTTTAAAAATATAAAAAAAATCTCCACTTATTTCTGATTTTTAAAATATTTTAAAAAAATCATCAGTCAATTTACATATTTTCAACATATATTGTTAAAAACAAAATTGACCGTACAGCTTGGGAATGGGCGCCATCGAGAATAATTTAAAACTTTACTAACCCAACACAGGTTTGTTTGGGTTTGTTTCCCAAGATTCGAACAGAATCCGTAAATTGAATTCCAATGAGGTAATCCCAATTGGAATCCAACTCGACGTTTAGAATCCAAGCGTTTTTCAACAGGGTTCCAATACAACGATAGCCCTCAATCAGAAACTATGACCAAGTATGGCAATCCAATTGGATTCCAGCAACGATTTTTCCCCGATTCCAATGTCCATCATCCACAGTCCCACGTCCATCGATGACGCATTGCGTTGCGTCGAGAAGACGATCGAGAGAGAAATAGAGAAAAAGAGAGATGATGATGATGATGATAAATTTTATTATGCCCTAGAATTAACTGTCGAGCAAAATCATAAACGTAACAAATATCGAAAATAATACAAAAATAATACAAAAAATCCAGAAAATAATAAAACTAATAAAAAAATAATTAAAGTTTACAAAAATAAGTACTATAAATAGAGTTACTACAAAAGAGAGAGAGAGAGGAACGAAACGGATTGAATACGAGCCGAGATCGGAGAATCTGTTCCTCTTTTATTTGCAGAGAGAGAGAGATGAGCTTCTGTTGGTGATCTGGCAAATGTTTCGTCGCAGTATATACATATAACAGGGGCATAAATGACTGTCATCTTTCTCTATCGTATCCTCTTCTTCAAGACTCCTCAAAACCCCTCTCCCCTCGGCCTTCTCTCGATCCCTTCAGCATCCATTTCTCATCCCCATTTTATTTTCCCTCTCTCTCTCTTCGAGAAAAAGCTCGCTGGATGAAAGTGTCTCCTTCTCTCGTACGGCGGCGACTTTTCTGGCGCCAGTGGCCTCTCAAAGATCCGTCCCCGTCGACGACGTCGCCGAGAAGTGACCCAACGAAACACGCGAAAAAAGAACCACGGGGAGAATGAGGAAGAGGAGGAAGAAGGAAAAAGAAGAAAAAGAGGAGAAGGGAGGGGAGGGGGAAGAAGGAACGAAACGCGGAAAAGGGATTGAGCCAAAAGAAGAATCCTCTTCTTTCTGGTGGCATGTGGGGCAGCAGAATGAGAAAAAAAAATGAAGGAAGAAGGGAAGGAATGATTTACTTGGCGGCAAATCGTTCTCCCACTTCCGTCCCGATATGGAACGAGGCACGTGCTATACCCACGGAAGTAATACACCGTATATATGCAACGTGGAATTTCTCTGTCTCTCTTTGTATTTTTATATTTTCATTTTGTTAAATTTTCTCGAAATATAAGCACGATTTTTAAATATAAACAATTTTATATATAATATGCATTAAAGATAACCTTTTTTTTTTAATATAAAAAATTAGAAACAAATTATTTTCTTTATATTTTTATATTTTCATTTCAACGTTTTTAAAAATTATTAACAATTTTTTTTGTTTACATTTTTTAGAAATACGAACAATTATATATATATATATGTTAAATTTTTTGTTTATTGATTTATTTTGTTTATTATTATATCCAAACAAACTCAAACAAATTTTTTTAGTTTATATTTTTACATTTTCATTTTGTTGACATTTTTTTTAATCATAAACAATTTTTAATAAATAACAAAAAAACAAGAATTTTTATAAATAATTTTGTTAGCACTTTAGAGCAACGAAAAATGACGGAAATATTTTTCAAAATTAACTTACAACTTGAATATTCAAAATGCAATTTTGGATATTAATGAAAATAACAAATCTTTAAAAATGTTATTGTTTTATTTGTTTTTTTGCGACGAAAAGATAATTATTGATTCGATTTTGTCTCTCTTTTTTTTTTTTCGTTGACGTATGCATCGCCAGACGCATGTCGAGGCAGATGCGAGTGCATTCGTCGATCTCTCGGTCGGTCTCCCTTAACTTCTCGGTCGTCGGGATCTTTTGTAATTACGTTAATGAACTGCTGGCGCTGGGCATCGATCTTGTATGTGGTACGATCGGGGCCAAACAAGCGGGAAGTCAGTTCCTCGACGGGGCACGCGCGGATTGATCGATCATATTGAACGTATGTACTACTCTCGTTGTCACGTAGGATCTTCGTTGACGGGATGCCAGATATACAGTAATGGCATTATAACGATCGTCGGTGTTTAATGAGAACCGCGCGGCAATATTGCACTTTCACGAATCGGGACGTGATAGTATTCCCTCTTTCTCTCTCTCTCTCTTTGCTTTTTTTCTTTTTTTCTCGATCTTGCTTTTCTCTCCGTCTCTCTTTCTTTTTTCCTTTCTCTTTTTCGCTTTTCTCTCTCTCTCTATCTCTCATTGGTATAATTTGTATCATTTTATATTATTTTATGTTAATTAATATCTATCATATTTTTTTCCGTAATTTTGTAGTAACTCCATTTACGGTACTTATTTTGTAAAAATTTTTTGTATTTTTCTATTATCGTTATTATTTTCTGAATTTTTTGTATTTTTCTTTCTCTCTCTCTCTCTTTGCTTTTTTTCTTTTTTTCTCGATCTTGCTTTTCTCTCCGTCTCTCTTTTTTTTCCTTTCTCTTTTTCGCTTTTCTCTCTCTCTCTCTCTCATTTGTATCATTTGTATCATTTTATATTATTTCATGTTAATTAATATCTATCATATTTTTTTCCGTAATTTTGTAGTAACTCCATTTACGGTACTTATTTTGTAAAAATTTTAATTATTTTTGTATTATCGTTGTTATTTTCTGAATTTTTTTTGTATTATTTTTGTATTATTTTTATTATTTTCTGAATTTTTTGTATTATTTTTGTATTATTTTCAATATTTGTTAAGATTATTATGTTGCCCGATAGGGCATAATAATATTTATCATCATCTCTCTCTCTTTTACTTTTTTGTTTCTCTCTCTCTCTCGATCCAGGGCTGAGTAGAAAACTCGATCTTCGATTTACCAGAAGGCTAAAAATTCCGAATTTTAATAGTTCGAAACTATGAATTTCGTAAAGGTTTACGAAATTTGTTTGGGTTTGTTTGGGTTCGGTAGTTTGATTTTAAACCCGTAATTTTAAACAAACCCAAACGAACCTAAAAATTTACGAAATTTGTAGTATTGTTAAAATCGAATTTGGAATTTTGACCCCCTCGATCCTGCTTTTCTCTCCGTCTCTCTTTTTTTCTCTCTCCTTCTCTCTCTCTTGCATTTCTCTCGCTCTCTCCCCCTCTGCACATATCGTCAAAGCATAGCTCGATAATCGCTGCAATCGATCTCTCTCGTTGTACGAACACGCAATATCAATACCGGAATCTCGACTAAACGTGATCCGAATCCTTGATTTTTGAGAGTTACGTATAAATCCTCTTTGATTAAAAACTACCACCGCAAATATAAGAATCCGATCTTACTCTTATGACCGATTGAAAAAGATCGTGACGTTGGAATTGGCGTTCAAGGAACGTGAGGATTTTTTAGCTTTACTCCGTTTTATTTTGAGCATTATTCAAAATTGTTTTTTATGAAAATTGTGGTCGAATATTTTTTTATTTCATAATTGAAAATAAAATAATTGATTTTTGTTAGTGAAAATTAATGAATTAATTTTCATCCTTAAAAATCAAAGAATTTATTTTCATAATTGAAAATAAAATAATTGATTTTCGTTAGTCAAAATTAATGAATTAATTTTCATCCTTAAAAATCAAAGAATTTACTTTCATAATTGAAAATAAAATAATTGATTTTCGTTAGTGAAAATTAATGAATTAATTTTCATCCTTAAAAATTAAAGAATTTATTTTTATAATTAAAAACCAAATGATCGATTTCTGTCATTAAATATTTATTTTCGTAATTAAAAATCAAATAATCGAAAACCATCTTAAAAATCGATTTAAAAAAATATTCAATTGCAATTCTTCCGGGGAGGAATAAAAAATCGATTTGTCACCATCAAGCACTGTGTAGCTTACGTTCGAATCGATCAAACATCAGAGTCCCGATTTCCCTCGGCGTTTATCAGGCCAAACGTCGAACCTGCTAATCGGCATTGGGATTTATCGAGATCCCCTTAAGAGTCCTTTGAGCGCTATATATTCAGTGTTGACATAATCGCGCGTGTGCAATCGCAGGTAGGTATATATTTCTCGGGACGCGGATTGAAGGGAGAAGGCCCCGTATAATCTCGGCTCGAAAGGGAACATCGCAAAATAAAACGTTTCGAGTCGTTCCGGCGATTACTCGAGTATACCCACGTTTCTACAATTTGTACAATCCCGAGGGTAAAAATCCACCGTTCTCAGTGAAAATGGCTCAGAAACGCCCCCCCCCCCCATATTTCTCCTTTTTTCTCTATCCAACCGCCTGACACGCGAAATTTTCAAAAATTGTAGCCTCCAGCGTTTCGTCTTGATTTTGGCGAAAAAACAAAGGGAACGCACGCAACGTGAAACAAGGTTAGCCTACACGAGTGTTTTTTCCTTTTTTTAAGTTTTTTTTTACTATTATAAGTATAGATAGTTTTTTTTTATCGAATTTTATCGTAATTTTTAGTTCTCAAATTTTGTTCTATAATAATTATAAAGCAGAAGCTCTTTTCAGCTTACGATTTTTCTTATTGTTATTGTAAATATTAATTTTAGGTTAATATTTAATGAAAAGAAGGATGTTTGTTTAAACATCCTTCATAAACATACGAATGTTAAACCGGGATTAATATTCGTAATAATATTTAACAAAACATCTTTTTGCGTGATATTATTAGGATTGAAATAAATATTAATAATGATAATTCAATATTGATAATATTTAAACCAAAGCAAATATTCGTAATAATTTTTTAAAATATTACCAATAATTAAATATTGATAACAATTAATCCTAAGTTAATATTTATTATAATTTTAACCAACAATAATAATAATCATTATTATAATAAAAATAAATATTAATGATAACAATGAAAAGTTGATAATAATTATTGAAAGCTTAACATTAACGATAACCTTAATAAATATGAATCAATCAGCGAAAAAAAAATTATGCTCGTTCATATATTAATTCAAAATTAAAACCCAAACAAATAATAATAATAATAAAAATAATCATCAATAATAATACTAAAATACCCAAAATAATGAATCTATATTTAACATTTATAATAATTTCAATAAATATTAATAATAATTATATTAAGATTAATAATCATCGAAAAAAAAATAATATTCGTTTGAACAAAAACGACGAGCATTGTTTGCCTTACTCGAGCCGGAACAAGAGGCTGTTTTATTAGCTTGGAAGAATAGGAAGTCGGGCTCGGTAGAAAAACGAACGGGAAAAAAGGAGCTGCAAGTTGAAGAGGCCGACGAAAATGCTGAAGGAGGAAAGGAGAGAAGAGGAAGGAAAAGGACGAAGAGTAGGACGAAGAAAGAGAGACGAGAAACGAAGGGCGCTCGTTCACAAGGCTCAGGATGATTCGGGGTGGCAATTAGCAAGAACAATAGGGCTAGGGTTCGTGGATCCTTTCTGAGAAGTAGGACCCACTGGTCACCGGTCCGGCAAGCTGGGATCTCCCAAGATCTCGACAGGTATACATTAGGCAAGGGAATGGCGATTTTGGGCCCCGCGGAAGCTTTATACATGGAGAAAAGTACGTGTATAAATAATACACAGGTGGGTACGGTTATAGTGGGAGTGGAATAGAATTAAGGGGGAAGGTAGGCAAGACAGTCGGCCTTTCGTTCTTCTTGCCTCTTCTTCTTCTTCTTTTTTTTCTTCTTCTTTTTTTCTTCTTTTTTTTCTTCTTTTTTTTTCTTCTTTTTTTATATTTATAAATATATACATTCTGGAGTCCAGCAAACGTTTTTTTATTTCCATTTTATCCCTTTTATCCCCCTTATCCTTTTATTTGTCTGACATTCGACGAGGGACGATCGAATAATTTTGTGTTCCCTTGGTTATCGAGGAATCTGACGACGATAAAGCTCTTTTGGAATCCAACGAAAATTTGTCCTCTTTTTTTATTTTTTTACTCAGTTTTGTCTCGATTTGAGAAAAATGGGGCATAGTTTTTTTTTTACGGATACGTTTCGAAGATTTTTAAGTAAAAATATTCGTGTGGTTCCCAAATTAATTTTGTGACGTTGCACGTTAAAAAACAAATTTAAAAATTCGTTTTTCTTCCTTTCTTTTTAAAAAATATTTTTTTGTTATTTTCGATGTATGCTTGACGTTATTATATTCGAGAAATTATAAAATTTTCAAATTTACGAATAAAAATAATCGCACTTTTTTTCGAAAATGATCGGAAATTTTTAAAAATGTTAGGATTCTTTTTAGCTTCGTTTTTATTGGGGATTGAAACATTATGTGAAAGTCCCAATTGTGGTCGCTGCCCATCGTTTTCCAAACGTGCTAAAATGTTGCTGAAAATTTTACAAATTTCCTGTTTCCTAAAATTTCTTAAAATTCCTGTTTCCAAATTTCCTAAAATTCTACGTGCTGAAAATTCTACAAATTTTCGAAAAAAATTCTACAATTTTACGAAAAAAATCCACAAATTTTCAAAAAATCCTAAAATGATCGAAAATTCTTCAAATCTTTTCGATTTTTTCGTGAATGACAACGATATAGGTTATCATAAATAGACATATAGAAGTGCACAGACATAGAGCTTGGATTCTATCGGGAATTGAGACGGTACGTGAAAGTCCCCATTGGGATCGCTGCCCAAGTTTTTTTCCCGGTTCCGACCTCCCCCCCCCCGCCCCCCTCCGCGTCCTCCGTGCCCATTCCACCGTTCCTTCTCTCTTCGACCATCGTTCACCTCACTCGCCGTATCTCCTCTCGTTACGCTCGATCTTGTTTGCCCCCTTCGGATTACGTGCGCGCATCAACGCCAACTGGTCTTCCGGTCCGCTCGCGTGCGCGTGCTGCTCACGTACACAATTGAATCTTACGACGAATAAAAAAAACCGATCGGGATTCGATCCGGCTGCTTCAATACCGTTATGCCATACGGGGAGAAAGAGAGAGAGAGAGAAACAGAGAGGAACGAAAGAAAGACATGTCGTCCAAGTTTGGATCGTTGGAATGTAACGAGCATTTTTATTTATTCTTTTATTCCTCTAATTAGATTGATATTCGATCTTTTTTTTTTGCCGATCGCATTGCCGATCTCTACAAGGATAAGTAAAAATAAACTGAGTGATTTTCGTAGGCTAAATTGGATGAAAAATGTAACAGACTTTTTTATTTATCTCTTTGTTTATTATTTATTATTTATTATTTATTATTTTTAGTGGGGTCGAAATGTTTTTTTTTTGCCGATTTGCATTGCCGATAATTAGCCAGAAAAGTTAAAAAGATAGAACCAGATTTTGCAGGTTTGATTAGTAAACAAAAAAATAAAACAAGGATTTATGTTGATTTTTTAATTTTTGTTATTTTGATTGTTCCAAATCTTTTGTTGTTGATTTAAGATGTCTCTAACACAAAAAAAATAACTGATTTTTAAAACCTTTAATTTCTGGGAATTTTCCGAATTTAGAAAATGCATTTTACAAAATGTCATATTTTATCATTATAATGCTACAAAACTGTGATTAATTAATTCTTAAATAATTCATTAATAAAAACAATTAACTTTTCAGCTTTCAGAAAAGTGGTATTTAAATATTCAGTATTTTCTGTCTAATTATTACGATTATTATTACATTGTTTTTATTCTAATTATGAAACGATAATTTGAAAGAAAAAAATTCGAATTCGCAAATTTGAAATTCTGTAATAACTGAGTAACTGCTCAATTTTGAGCCCTTGCTTGATGAGACTTAATACGTTCGGAACGACCTCTAGAATGACCCCTCGCAAGGAACCCGTGGAATTACCGCTCACCCTGTATAAGCCGTGTTTGTACGGGCCGATTATTTTGTAATCGCGTTTCTTTACGTCCAACGCATTCCCGTATTGCGTATACGCGAGTTTTAATTCAACGTGCGACGTTCTACGTAAATTGCACAAATTTCATTCGCCATATTTCATCCAGCTGCAACTGAGCGTTACGAATTACGTTGTTGGACGTTTAATCCCCCATTGGCTGGGCAATTTTCCACCTGTGAAAGTATCGTTCGTTACGATTTAAAAAATCGTAAAAAAGTCATTGTTACGATTTTTTAAATATTTTTCACTACTTTACCTCATTTTTACTAACTTTTACTACATCGATGATCATTGCCATAGACATAATTGATTCTGGGTTAAAAAACAAAAATAAGATTCCCAAATCGAATCCTTTTCGTAAAATTTTCCAAATATACGAATTTTTTAAAATTTGAGAAATTCATTTCGAAATTGAAATGATGAAATGTCGAAATATGAAATTGAAATTTCTTTTTAAAATTGATTGTTTCAATTTCAAAAAATGTCACGATTTCAAATATTCAAAAACTTTTCAAATGTCAAATTTCAACCCACGCAAATTTTGAAAAATTCGTCATAATAAGTAACAAAGAAAAAAAGTAACTATTCCAAGGTTAAAACGATCACCAACTTGCGTCGTTGATTATTTGGCTCTCGGATGATCGTGATTTGGTATTTTTATTTTTTTACGAATTTTTGGTTCATGAACGAAAAATCGATGAACATTTCGCTCGAAACGGCCCATACATACGTCCTGTACCGTAGGGTTTATTACACTGGTCCGCGGAGCTCGCGAGCGAGTTCGCGACTGTGTAATTATCCGACTGCTCCATCCCTCGTTCACCATGACTTTTTTAAAATTATTTTTCTCCTCCCCC